>JUDQ01000211.1:0-61337 GCA_000812075.1 Scedosporium aurantiacum
AGAAAAGTTATTTTTAAATAAGCTAAAAGCTTTTAAAATAATAATATACTTTAAAATACTTACTATAAAAAATTTAAATTATTTACTAAAAGGAAGAAAATATAAATAAATATATATAATAAAAGCTATTATAAACTTTAAAACTAAGTTAATAATAAATAAGATATTATAATATATACTAAAAAAATATTAAAAGTATAGTAAAGTATTTACTAAAGAATTAGATATTAAACTATTAGAATATAACTAGTAAAATTATAAAATATTATTAAAGAAAAGCATTTAATCTAAGTTTATATCTATCTATAACCTTAATAAAATATAACTTTAAATATTATAAAAATATATTAAAAAGATAATAGAAAAAGGATATATCTAGCTATTAATATTACTAGCTAAATATTTTATCCTTTTTATATTAAAGAAAAATAGAAGATTATAAATATATATAAACTATTAATAACTAAATAATATTACTATTAAAAACTACTATCTACTATTCCTAATTACTAAGCTATAAGATAAGCTTTAAAAAGTAATATAGTTTATAATTTTAAACTTAAAAAGAGTATATAACTTAATCTATATTAAAAAAGGTAATAAATAAAAGATTACTTTTAAAATATATCTAAAATACTTTAAATATTTAATTATACTTTTTAAATTAATAAATACCTCTATAAGCTTTTAAATAATAATTAACTATATTTTATAAAAATATTTAGATAACTTTATAGTAGCCTACTTTAATAATATCCTTATCTATTTAAATACTCTTAGAAAATATAAAGAATATATATATAAAGTCTTCTAAAAGCTATAAAAAGTAAAACTTTTAGTAAAACTAACTAAATATAAGTTTTATAAATAATAAATAGATTTCTTTAAATATATAATCTAACTAGGAAAAATCTAGATATAAAAATTAAAAATTAAAGTTATCTTAAAATAGCTAATATTAATAAATATTATAAAAATTAAAAGTTTCTTAAGATTTTTTAACTTCTATAAAAGGTTTTTAAGAAAATATAATATTAATATAAGCCCTTTTATAAAACTTACTAAAAAGAATAAGATATTTTAGTAGAGACTAAAAAAATAGAAAATATTTTAGAAAGCTAAATAATTAATATATAAATAATCTATATTCTATTAAATAAATCTCTTAAAACTATTTAAATTAAAAATAGATATCTTAAACTATAATCTAAAAATATAGCTTAAATAATATAATAAAGAAAGTTAACTTTATTTTATAATATTTATATTAAAAAAACTTAATAGACTAATATTATATTATAAAATACTTAATAAAGAACTTATAGCTATTATTAAAGTATTTAAAAAATAAAAGTATTATCTAATAAATACTAAGTACTTTATTACTATTTATTCTAATTATAAAAATCTTATAGGATTTACTATAACTAAAAAACTAAATAGATAATAAATATAATAAGCTAAAGAACTATTAAAATATAACTTTAAAATTATATATATTAAAGAAAAAAAAATAAAAAAATAAATATATTTAGTAAGTACTTTAATTATTTTTAGAAGATATTAAAGGAAGTATAGATAATATTATATAAAGATAATAAAAGAAATCTATATTAAATTATAATTAGCTATTAAATTATAAAAGATATTAATTAGATTAATAAACTTCTATAAAGCTATAAGTAAAATAGGTTTAATAACTAAGTATAATACTATAAGCTATAATATAATAAATAGTTTTAGAAGAAAGAAGATAAGATCTTTATTTTAAAAGGATTATATAAGGAACTTATTAAAGGGATTTATAAGTTAATATTTAATAGATATTCTAATATTATAAAAACTAAGAAAAAGATATAGTAGGACTACTATATCTTAAGCTTTAGAAGAAATATTAAAGAAGTTATAAAATAATATTTATAGTATAAGAAAAATAAAAACTTACTATATAAGTAATATAGATAATTATAACTAATACTAGTACCTAAAATACTATAATAAAGAATTATTATTAACTTTATTATTAAGCTATTACTATTAAAAGACTCTATTATCACAGGCCGACCTTTATAGAAGTTACCTATAATAATATTATAGTAGTAGTAGATATACTTACTAAGTATAGATATTTTATATTTTATAATAAATCTATAAAGGTATTATAATTTACTAAACTATTTTTATAAATAATAATAGTAAACTATAATTTATTTAAAGAAATTAACTTTAATAGAGAAAGAGTATTTATTTTATATTTTTAGTAAAGTCTATTAAATAAAATAAAAGTTAATTATAAACTCCTTATAATATATTATCTAGAAACCTAAAGATAAATTAAATAAATAAACTAGATATTAGAAATATATTTAAAATACTATATTAACTAGAAATAAGATAATTAAATATCTTTATTATTTTTAGCTTAGAGAGTATATAATACTAATACTTTAGAAAGTATAGAAATATCTTTATTTTATACTAATTATAATATTAAATTAAGGATAGGATTTAAGCTAGTAGAAATTAAAACTTAAATAGAATAAGCTATCTTAATTATAGATAAAATAAAGGAGTTATATAAATAACTTACTAAAAAATTAAAGTTTATTTAATAAAAAATAAAGTAGTATATAAATTAAAATAAGATTATAAAACTAACTTTTAAAAGGAGAAGTAAGGTCTAATTACTATAAAGAAAGTTAAAAACTAAAAACCTTTAAATTAAAATTAAATAACTAAGTAATAAGCTAAATTATAAGAAAATTAAATTATTTAAAATTAAGTAAAAAGTATTAGAAGTAAACTATAAACTAAAGTTATTTAAAATTATAAAAATCTACCTAGTTTTCTATATTATATTACTTAAACTAGTATATAATAATATACCTATAAAAGAGTTAATTAAAGTTATAATAGAAGAAAATATCTATAAAGCTAAAAAGATCTTTAACTTAATAAATAATAATAATAGAAAAGTTAAATATTTAATTAAATAGAAAAACTATAAATATAATATAAATATTTAAAAACTTATTAAGTATTTAATAGAGAGCTAATAACTTCTTACTATATTCTACTAAAAGTATTTAAAGAAGCCTTAAGATTTAATAATATTAAATCTAATAGTAAACTTTAATTAATTTCTAACTTAAATATAGAAGATATAGTATTTTTAATAATATTCTCTTTAGTAACCTATTCTATCTTTAGATAAATAATTTCTAAAGTATACTTTTTATATAATTTCTTTTTATAATAAAGGTAATAGATCTAGGTAAGAGTAGCTTATTAAATATTAATAGCTTTTTTAAAAGCTTCTTTAGTTTTATATTTCTCTTACTCTAGGTAAGACTATTTCTACTCTAGATAATTAACTACTTTATAATTAGTAAAGATAAATAATAAGAAAAGGAATTAGGAAGGACCTATAAGTAGAATCTATAATTCCCTTAGTATTATAGTTAATATATTTTAGGTAAATATATAAGTTATATTAAAACTATCCTTTATAGATAATATAATCTTAGGGAACCTATATATTATAATAAGAAATATATTTTAGTATTTTAAAAAGAAATTATTAAAAAAGAATATTATCTACTATTTAAATAAGATAGTTATAATTAACTTTAAAAGTAATTATTTTAGAGGAGTAAATTTTAGAAATATAATTAGATATAGTTAAAAAAGAAATAAGGAGAAAATAAAATTTACTTAAAAAGAAAGGGAAAGATTTAAAAAATAATCTAATAGGTCTTTAAAAATAAAGACTAAAGGAGGGGGGAAATTATATTATAATATAGCTATAGCTAGGTTATAAGTAAGTAGTAAGGTATAATATAAAGAAATATAAGTTATATACTATTAGAAAAGTTATTAGATAAGATTTTATCTAACTAATTAATTAAATTATAGTTTAACTAACTAGATAGATAGAAATATAATTAACTAATTAGATAGACCTAGAGCTAACTAATTAAAAAAAAGCTTAGAAGGGAAATAACTATATAAACTATAAGTTTTACTATATATTTAGTTTATCTTTTAAGATCTTCTAGTAATTAATCTAAGAATAACTATACCTTTATATTTAGATATATACTTTTTATCTATATCTTGTAAATACTACTTAACTACCTTACTTATTTTATAATAGGTACTTTATAGCCTTTATATTTATAGACTTACTTGATACTTAGCGATATTAGTATTAGGATTGTAATATACTAACTATAAACTAATAGTTATTTAATAATTATATAACTCTTAACCCCCCTCTAATAGTTATATTACTTTTAACCTACTTTAATAGTTATCTATTCTATAATAGTTACTTTTATATAACTATTAATAATTTTATATATAATTACTATATACCTTTATATATAATATTTTTATTAGAATAATTGATCTATAATATACTATAGCTGTAAACTTTAATATTATAAAAATTTATTTATAGTGTTTCTAGTATCTATAGTTTAATTTTTACTATAACTTATAAATTTTTTATAAGGAGGAAGGAATTAAGGAAGGAATTAAGGAAGGAATCGAGAAAGTAGGAAGGAAAAACTTAAAAAGTGGCCGAAGCCGGAACTAAAGCTAGAACCTCTTACCCTTCTCTTTTTTTTACAGTTGTTCTAAATAAACCATTAAATAACTATAGTATAAATTTCTTACTGTTAGAACGTTAGATTATAGTTAAATAACCGTAAGTCCCTCCCCCTAGCCCCTACTATTGATGTCAAGTGATGACTCGCCACTCCACTAACCCTATGCTACTACAGCAGCTGAAGCTCAAGTTCGAAGCCCCTCCAGACGCTGCACCACACGAGGGCAAAGGCAACAGGAAACACCAAGCCGCGCTCCTGCCACGATTCCCTCGTCCCTAGCCCTGTAGCCATAACTGTTGCTCCTGCTGCTGCTGCTGCTCCCGCTCGAGGAGGTAAAAGTACTCGAGATATTGGTTTATTTGGTCCCGTTGGTACTTTTCCAAGTCAGTTCAATCCCCAAAGAATCAGGTAACAAGATCGACTACTTAATAGACACTTACATCTCGGAGGACGCAGATTAAGTCGACCGCAATTCTAGAACCCAAATCCTAATGATCGTTTATTTCGATTAGCATTCCATGCTGCGTTTTCTGAGATTTGAATATGGAGTGGGTTAACGTGTTCAAATAGTATTAGCATACCCTCATTCGGAACTGCTCGTCAACGAAGCCGACCATATACAAGCCCTTCCTAATACCTTTCTCGTTTCTATATCGAGAGTCGAAAAAGACCGTCTGACAGTAGACTGGGGAACTCTCCATTTTGCTTTGAAAAAGTCCAGCTATCCAATTGGTGATTCTGTGAAGCCAGGGCGTGGCCTCTTCCGGTTCTTTTAGGGCCGCCATAGTGTGCTGCGTTAAGGTACAGCTGTCATATATGTAGGTCTGGTGAGGGTCGTCACGCACGAAAGACGTCAGAAGTGCAGCTTTTGTGTTGCCGAGATGGCTTTGTTGATGTTGCACTGAACTGTCGGTATGCTGCATTTTCGGCGGAACATGCTGTTTTCTTATCTAGAGTCGGAGGTGCCCGTGGTGGACCAGCCGGGCAAACTCTGACTATTACGGTGCTGGATGATATGGGAGGCATTGATGGATCCTATTCACGTACGAACAATCAGTCATTACAGGCCAGTCAGTTCATCCAAAATCGTAGTATTCAGCTTCTAGTTTTCAGCCGTTTCCCAGTCGTTTTTGTTATTACAATCCAGTTCTTTCACTGTTAGTTCTCGTCCTTCGGGATTGAGATTCTACCTCTTGTCCATTCATTTTGTGAAGTAACTGTTCTACATAGCTGCTCTGCTTCAGGCCGCTCTCTCTAGGACCCATTGTATGCCCCCAGCGTCGTATTCCGTAGACCAATGGAAACGAAGTCTGCCAGTTCTTAAAGGAGTCTTGCAGCGACTTCTGGCGGGAACTGTTCCAAGGCCATTAGACACATAGTTACTTCTTTTTGCATGTGTGATATCATTGCGGTCAGGGCTGCAATGATCCGTCTCGCTGCTATCTGTCCTGTATCAACTCCGACATGGCACAACGTATAGTGTAGGAGTGAGTATGGTTGCTAGAAGAACACCGCATCGGGCAGAGCAGGCTATGCCATGTTATGTATTTATATATCCGGATACGTATACATCGGCAGCATACAATTACTACACGTATCTTGAACAGCCACTTAGCTATATACAAATATGATTACAACACTCCTTTGGTGCTACGTGTAGTTATAAGCTGCAAATTTCAAGAGTATCCCAGGCGATGACCTAAGAAACCGGCAGGTTTAAGCGAGGACACAACGGGTTGTGTCTCAATGTGGAGCTTCCCCTCTTAAGCGACTTCTTTATAGCAAGGCCGGCGACATCATATATTAACTACGCTCTTGCCAATCTTACGTTTTAGTAAATCTATCTTAGTTATAGAATAGTTAAATTAAAAAAATATATTTAGTAACTAAGATCTCAGTTAGTTTAACTATTATCCAAATTCCACATATATAGTCTAGACTATAAAGATAATAAGGGATAGTATACATTTATAATAACTTCTAATAAAAATCAAATTTTATTTTAACATTTAATAGATAAGAGCTTAGAAATATAGTAATAGTATCTACATAACAGAGGAAGATTACTAGAAATAGCTGCAGATAGTAAGTCGATAAAGCTAATATTCCTAGATTTATATTAAAATTTTAAATAATAAGTCTCTAGATTCTATTATTATCCTCTAGACCTTAGTTAAATATAGTTCTCACTATATACTTAAGAGTTAAAAGGAAAGATAGTAATTCTAGTTTAATTTTAATAGCTACTACTATCTAGTATACTTAGAAAACCTTTAAACTAGCTACTAAAATATTATTTTAGTATAGGTCTATTAGCTATATAGTCTATAGAAAATCTACCGCGGTTTTTATATATTATATAGTTATTTAGCCTAATATAGATATATTATTTAAACTATTAATTAGTAAGTAAAAATCACTTTCTAATTTAAAGTTATATTAGTAATAGTATTAGGACCGGGCTCTAATTTATATAGTATATAATTACTAGTCTAATATAGAATTATACCCTAAAGAAAAAGATATTACTATATTAGTAATAAGCTTTCTATTATTAGAGAAGATTAGTAAAATTATCTATAAAATTATATAAAGTACTTTTTATTATACTAAATAGTTAATAAACTAGGTTATCTAATCTAATATAGCCCTATATCCTCTATTATTCCCTATAGTCTTTACTAAATTAGAGAGGCAATATCTCCTTAATAATTTTAATAATTAAAAAGGTATAGTTTATAATAGGATAAACTATCTAAAATATAAGTTCTATTCTAATAAAAAACTTAGAGAATAATCTTAGTAAGAGACTTTTAATAATACCTTTAAGGAATGCTTTAAATTTAAGGAGGAAAGTGACTCTAAGCTTACTAACTTTATAGCTACTAATATTTAGATAACTGTATGCTTGCTGAAGACAGGGCTAGTGGGAATGAAGGTGTAGCTTATATAGATGATAGAGTATTTAGAGTGGTTATTAAAAATGTACTATTTGATCTTGTAAGGTAATTAAGGGGATATATATACTAATAAATAGGAAGTTAGAGAGAGGATTAAGGTGAGATTGAGGGAGATGATAGATAAGTTAGATAGTAAGATTAGTTATTTTGAAACTCTTCTTAGAGGTATATTTTTAGCTATATAAATAGTATAATTTCTAAATGCTAAACCTTCTTTTATACTTTAAATATAAATACTTATGTAGGCTTACTTTCGAAATAGGAATGGAATTACTATTTATATAAGGATGTAAGGGTGAATATGACTATTGTAGAATATATGTTAAGGGATAGTAGGTAAATGAAGACTATTGCTTTCCTTGGCTTGATATTTCTTTTAGGAATATCTTTTGTAGTGAGTTTCCTGTAGTAATTCTACTATATTAATCTAAGACTAATTTTCTCTATTGAGAAAATATTTTTCTTTATGCTTTTTTTTAAATAGATCTCTAAAGATAGTAACTGAATTGTGTTGCTATATCTTAGGATATAGTTTGGGTTGACGTGTAGTCTTATAGCGCTAGTCTTGCTATATTAAGGGTTAAAGTCGCAGGGAGGTAAGAGTGGGCCTGGAAGAAATGAGTGCTTAAGTGTATAGGCAAGTAGTATATAAGTATGTCTATTAGGGTATCAACTTTACTAGTACCCGCTAGCTAGCAGGCGCGACTATATTAATTAAGCTATAGTTACTATCTCTAAATAGGCTAGGTATATAAATTTATATACTTTTGGTCTTTCTATCCCTACTACTGAGGGTATTACTGTTGTCGCAGAACTTGATGAGAAAGCGAGCTTTCAAGGTGCGATAGCTCCTTGTATGGCTAGCCTACTATCTTCCGTCCAAAACTTCACCTCCGCTTGTTCAGCCTCCTCTCCCTCTAGCACAGCTCTATAGGGTTCACCAACGTAGACAGGAGACATGGCTCGATAGCTAATCTTCTTAGGGAATTCGCCCCCCTTCACTCCTCTGCTGTCACGCCATAAGTCAAGCATGTTTACAAGGTTCAAGGGGCCATGCACGACGACGTCTCGGTGGCCTTCTACTTCGCGGCACCATTGTTTCGAGTAGTGGATCATGTGCGCGTTGAAAGTCAAAGCCGAGAAGCGGAAGAGACTGATTGGTGTTTGCATGAAGTCGCGGGTATGTGTTCCTGGTCGTTCAGAGGTTAGATGAGATCTACGTGCCCAGGGCTTACTTCGCAGTGAGTGTATATCATACCACTAGGAAAAGGCTTTGCTTCACCTCGTGGGATCAGCGCTGGCGCCTCTATCAGTTCGGGCCGAAACAACCAGTCTCTGTCGTCCCCGTCAGTAACTGGTCGCCAAGTCTCTGTGTGAGGAGTGAGGGAGTGTGACCTACCTTCTGTCTATCAGAGAAGTTCCGTTTTCGTTCTCGAACTTCTTCTCTACGCTGACAACAATCATATCCACTCCATCTCGCGTCTTCTTCGCTTCCGCTTTCACCACAGTCGTCGTTTCCGTCACCGTCTGCCCCACGCGCAAAACGTTGTCCCCGAACCAAACAATCTCACCGCCCGCCCACATACGCCTGGTGAACGGCGCCGACGGGTTAAACGTGCGATCGGTGCCGTCGCGGCCAAGGTCCGACTCGAAGCTCGATGGCGTAAAATAAACAAGATGGTAGCCCGGGGGTACCGGAGTCCCGTTCGCCGGCGGGCGGTCTGTCACGGAGCATCCGCGGAGGAGTTCCTTCCGTCCTAATGTCTGGCATAGACGCTGGAGCTGATTGGCGTCGAGGAGTTGTTTCTGAACTAGCGGACCGCGGCGCTGTGAGTGGGCGAGAAAGTTGCGGGCAATTTCATGGCTAAGGCCGGCGGACCTTGTGGCGGTCGGGAACATCGGAACATCCGATGAGAAGACTTTATGGTTGCGCAAAAAGTTGCTGTCGGGAAAGCTTTGCGAACGACTTGGACGTCTCAATTTTCTGGACCTTAATAATAGACTTCTAGGAGCTATATCTATTTGCTGCGACCAGCGATAATTGAAATACGCACCCAAATGCTTTTTGGCGAAGTCATAAACGATCATTGTTTTTGTTGTTGCGGGTTGCTTGGATGTCGCTAGCGGATCCGATTCGTTGATAGCACGCATATTGCCGAGAGTCGGCTACTTCAAGGAAAGAGAGCTAAAGGCGAGCCGGCGAGGTGGGGAGGGTTGCATTGAGTACCTCAAACTCTCAGTAGCCGACTCGGACTGGCCAAACGTAAATCTTTCCTCTCTGTCTCGAATCTGCCGAGTTACATCGCTGTAAGTGGTCGTGGCTGTTTTCGTGTTACGTTTAGAGAGTATCAATCTTCGCCCCAGGACATAAAGTCGGATAATATTATAGCAACTATTCTAATCATCGTGAGACAAAACGGCACTCCCGAACCAGAGGCTGGCCGAACAAGCGGGCAGTGTCAATGCTGGCGACCAGGTTCTCACATCCCTTCGGCTGGAATATCTGGTTATCCGTTGCCTAGACGGAAATCCCGTCGTCTGGGCAGTTGGGCAGCCATATTCTAAGACTTGTGCATCCTCTTGTTACTTCCACAGGAATTTTATTAAGTTTCCCTATTATTTTCCCGCCTAATATGTTTTTCCGGTTTTCTTATGGCCTCTCCCTGCTTTCTATTACACCATGGCCTACTTGTCCCGGCCGGTCACTTGACGAGCTCGAGAAGTCCTCTCTTGAACGGCCAATATTACAAGTTCCACTATTCTCCGTTCCTCGTCGAAAGAATTTCGTGTATGCTCCCTTCAAGAAGCCAGGGGCAAATTGGCCTTCGCTGGCCCATTCAAGCACAGTCCCTCATTCGAGAATCGGCTTCCATGAACAGGACAATCAAACGTCATCTCCGCCGAGTTATAACAGACAACACCTTTCATGTGGGGGCACAGGGCGCTCATTTTGACAACCTTCCCATCTTCGCCCTTGAAGACCGCAACGGGCCTCCCGAGTGTGGGGTTCAACACCCCGCCCGAACCGGGGACCAAATCCTCAATGTCGCTGATGTCGGTCTGCAACAGCCGCTTATACTCCTTGTTGATCGTCATCGCATTCGTCATAATGGTCGGCACGGACTTGGCGAGCGAGGCAAACCGCTTCGGCGAGTAAAGCTTACTCCAGGGGTTGTCCTTCCCCTCGATCAAGTCGGAGATCAGCTTGCTGCCGAGGACGCCATGAGTCAGTCCGTTGCCAGAATCTCCTGTGACGATGTAGACGTTATTGCATCCGGAATTAAGCCCGATGAAGGCCATATAGTCCGCCGGCTCGTATATCTGGCCGCTCCACCTGTAATCTACGGAACCGGCCTGGGGAAAACGGTCCCTGACCCACTTCTCGAGTTCGTCAGAGCGCCCGTTGGGACCCTCCTGGCCAACCCTATGGTCGCATCCTCCGATGACAACGTAGTCGTCTTTATCGTCGCACTTGGTGAGCCGGACGTACTTGTACGCCTCAGCCGAATCGTAAATAAAGCAGTCCTCGATGCTCCCCTTCGGCACCCGAATGGCAATCGCATATGTGCGGTCGTACTGCATCTCCGCCACGACGCTCAACTTCTGTAACGGGACGCAGGTCGCCTCTACAGCCTGCTCGCACTCGACGCTGGAGCCACCTTCGGTTTTGACCATGACTTTGCTACCCCGCTCTTCGACTGACATCACCCGGGTCGAGGTGTAACACTTAAAGTTGGGTTGCCTCTGCAACCAGTGTAGAAGACCAACAAGGTACTGAGTAGGATGAAAAGCGGCCTGGCCAGCGAAAACCGCTCCGCCGCGCTGGTCAGGCTTGCCATTCCACCCGCTGATAGTCAGATCCTCGCGGAACTGCACAGGTAAGCCAAGCGACTTAGCAACATCGGCCTCTTCCTGGAGTTGCTTCATGTCCTGCTCGTGTCCCTTGTCGCCCCGCTCGTACATGGAGATTTCGTAGCCGGGAACGCGTCGATATTCGCATTCAATGTTGAGCTTCTTCGCAACGTCGCCTACGTGGTTCAGCGCCCACGTGTGGCTGTCGGCAGCGATCTGCGCGCCTTCCCGTCCGTGCTTCTTCATGATGTTGATGTAGTGGTCGTCAAGCGCATTAGCAAGGTGGGCGCTCGTCCGGCCAGATTCGCCCGAGAGCACCTCGCGAGCTTCCAACATGACAACATCCTTCCCGCTCGAGACGAGCTCGTAGGCGGTGGAGATGCCCGCAATACCTGCGCCGACGACACACACCTGCGCCTTCAGGTCCGTGTTCAAGGGCTGGAACTTGGGGCGGTTGGCGTAGTCATCTCTGTGTACCCACACTGAATTGGCTGCGCCGGAGGTCTGTTCGAACTGCTTGTCTATGGGAATAGCTGAAGACACCATGGTTCGTCTCGGAAAAATATAGAGTGTGAAATGACTGTTGAACTTTCGAGAAAGTGTCGAGAACCTCATTATAGGATACTCAAAACCAGTGGCGACACAAGAGTCCAACACAAGCTCAGACAACGGGAGCTGTGGTATTCTTAACCGTCCTCATGTGGCAGCTTCCCAACGAGGGGGCCTCCGATGAGCATCATAATGACTACGGCGCGGCCAACCAATGTTCGTGTTTTCGTGTTTCTACACTATGATGTCATTAAATTATAACAACTTCGCCGAGATTGCCTTTATTAGCCAATTAGAACCGCTCTTATTAATCCAGCATGTTTTGCTCACAACAGATACCACGTTTAACCTTGCCTGGAAGCCAAGATACGACTGAACATCGGTTTCGCACGTGGCGTCGTGACGAAGCCGCAATTCATCTCTGAGATCATATCAGCACGTAATCTATATCCCCCAATACTGCGTAAATGTGACCCCATGTTTTGTAAACGTAACGTCTCACGGGGATTTCAAGTTGAATATGACGGCATCTCCTCAATGACCTTCCTTAAAGTCGATGACTAAAGATGATCGAACAGTTTCTGACATCTAAGGTTTCAATAACACATCATGGGGAAGTAACTCGGTTAGTACAGGGGACCACCTCGTTGCCGTCCTATAGTATATGTCTGGGGACATGTACGGCTCCCTTACCTTTGGCATGACAGGGAGGACAGCTTGCTTCAGGTTTTCGACTGGACTTATCATGGGAATGATTGAGCTAATTGTCGGGTAGGGGGCTAAAACGAAGCGCCATAGATAGGCTCATTGAGCTCCAGAAATCGTATATTACTGCCGGTATGCCCAACTCATCAACTCACTCGCTTCTCTTCTAAAGACCACAGTGCTCATGGCGGGATACTAGGCGAGATTTAGCCCAAAAATGCCTCGTTTCTTTCTGAGGTTGTCGGACGATACGAAATGGGATGTCTTGTCACCTAATAGCCTAGCTTTAGGAGTATTTGAGGACGGGATAGAAAGCAGGGTTGCAAAGGACACGAAGGGCAAGGTTAAAACCCATCTTATATATCCTCGGTCCCCTTCTGGGCCTCGCGCTCAGTGCGAGTAGTTGAGTCCGACACTGTAAGGTCGGCAGATGATCTCACATTTCATGCGCCATTACTGGAAGCTCTGCAAGTTTACCACCAGCTGGAGGCACTTCACGCACTTGCCTTTCACCCGATAACTCGCGAGACCGACACAGGCGGGCGTGCGGCAATGGGATGACTTGCTCGGCTAGCATGTTAAAAATACCCTGCTCACTCGTGGGCTCCTTGCAACCAAGGCTAATATGAGAGATTGACTACAACCGAGGTAATAAATAATCTCAGGATTCCAGTCTTGAAGCTACTAGAGCGGTATGCTGTGCGTTTTTCGAACTTGTAGCGGCCTTCGCCTTCCCAAAGTTAGATAATAAACGGGAACGTTCATTGTCCGGCAACAAGCGACAGGCCTCCATCTACCGTAAACTTCTGCCCATTGACAAACTGATTTACAGCGCAAAACAGCACTGCACTTGCAATATCTTCCTCCTTCCCCGGTCGCTGAGCAGGATAGTTGCTTCCCTTCTCCTTTAGCATGTGGCTCTTCTGACCCTCATCGCTTCCTCCGGTTGTCATCTCGCTTGGAAATAGACCGGGCGAGATGCTGTTGACACGGATCTTGAGGCCGTTCGTCGCGATATCGGTGGCCAACATCCGGGTTAGATGGAGTAGAGCTGCCTTCGACGCATTGTACGAGAAATGATGCTGGCCTGTCTTAACCTCTCCGCTCACGCTGGCGATGTTGATAACCGTTCCAGACCACCCTTTGTGTCTTTCGGTGCTGTGGTGGAGGAGCGGCAAGAATGCTGATGTTGTGAAGTATGTCGAGGCCGCATTTGCACGGTAGACAGCTTCCCAGTCCTCAAACGTAGACTTGTCCGCGCTAAACATTCTGGCTTTCAACTCGTCTGCAGATGTCTTCTTGTCATCGATGTCTAGCCGGGACCCCGCTATACCCGCATTATTGACAAGAATGCAGAGGCACTTCTCGCGGCTCGAGATATAATCATAGAGCTCAGAGATTTCTTGTTTCTTAGTCACATCGCAGGTGACTGGGATGAGCTCGCCTGGAACCTCTTTGCCGTAAGTGGCAACGACATTTTCCAGCTTTTCCTTCGTACGCCCGATGATGTAGACTTTGGCGCCGTTGACAGCAAATGTCTGGGCGATCATGAGGCCGATACCAGAACCACCGCCTAATGTAAGGGGTTTCTATCGTTAGCTAGACCGTCCAGGGGAATTCAGGCAGTCGCTGCTGTGAGGAAATCTCTTTAAAACAGTACCTGTGACAAGGGCAACGTGCCCTGTCAAATCAAAAAGCGAATCTCGCTGGACGCTTTTCAGAGACTGGTGACCCATATTGAGCTGTTACTGCATAGATGGATAACCAATATATAGATTGGAATAGTAGGAAGAGTGTATCAGCAAGTAATGGAAACTGAGGGGCTATTGTAAGGGTTTTTATACCATACCTCGCAGTCATTATTCTAATATAACCGGTCTATATCACTACTGTCATAGACCTTGAATTGTCAGTTGAAAGATATCGCTGACGTCACGCTGGTGAAGCTGTGTGATCCATTACAAGTTTAACGAAAGATATATTGCGTGGGGCCTCCACGGTTATAGTAGGTTTGTTTACTCAGTTGATCTCCGCGTGGTACTATAGCAAGTAGCATGCTTTCTCTACCGTATCATTTGTTGAACTCATGATGGATCACACAGCTTCTCCGGTGTGATGTCAGCGATATCTTTCAATTGGCAATTCAAGGTTGATGACGGTGGTTGTCAAACACATGTAGAATCTTGAGATAATACTGTTTCACAAATCCAGTTGGAAAATACTGCCGAGTTCGCTTATACACGTGAAATATTACAATCGGTGGACAGAGTGAGCTCGGTATTAATTCTGTAAGGATCGACACCCTTTTCTGGGTATAATGATCGCTTATGATGTCCAGGTTGCAGCATGAACATTTCAAAAGTGAATTCCCGGTCAGGAGCTTACAGCCGAGTCTCTCTCATTAGACCGCCGCCTCCCACGACGTTGCTTTTCTCCACCCACCTTCCCCGCTGAGATCTCCCCGATGAGATCACTTACAAGTAATATCCCAAGAGTAAATCTACACAAAAGCGGCCCTCCAGTCAAGTAGTTTCCCAATGGCTCATCACAGGCAAGAAAATTATTTAATAGAGGTGGAACGCCTCGATGCCGTATATGGTACCACAGCATAGTTCTCCTGCAGGACATCTAGCTAGTTAGCGGTGACCATCACATAGAACCGTATTTGAAGGGTGCCCCCCTAATATCGCCAAACATGGAGATAACCCCCAGAATCTACGGATTCGAGGTTATGTCACCCAGGGCACCAAGTACTATTCTGGACCACTGGGTGGAGAATGGTAGGAATATTGCTCGGCAATTGTTCCAGCCTTCGTAAGACAAAATGACACTCTTGAACTACCCGACGAAGACTAACAAGCTAGACATTAAGTCGCTCTCTCCGGCGTATAGCCCAATCTCCCTTTGCAAAACTCGGCTCCACAACATGCCCATTCATGACCGCCTCACATAGCCTTCGCTCTTCTACTTTAGATCCAATCCCATCTGAACCTCCTCCATCGATGTAAAACCCAAACACGACTCCTCGCCTGGCGGAAAACCTCACCAGATCCTTCTCCTTAGCTCTTTTAGCCCCTGTCGCCGCTTCTCCAACATTTCCTCATTCTCCCCAATACGTTCCGCCCATCCCTTCTCGCCACCCACGCGCCCGTTTACCTCGGACACATTCTGAGGTGGTCGAACTCGTGTACTGCTGCGGACAGACATTCTTGCTATAACATCGCCGCCGACATGCGCCTTCTTGTGAGGCCTAGCTACCTCCTTAGTGACATCTTCAGTAACCCCGTCGTATAGACCTGGCCGCTCTACCGTAGAACCTTCCTGGTATTCCTTCCCTGGCTCTGGGGTACCCGATTTGTCTGAAAGCCCGTCCTCGCTATTCTTCCCAAACACCATGTCCACAGCGGCGGAGAACGGGACAAGAATCCTCTGGTCCCCTTTCACCTTGCGTCCTTTCTTCGTCTTATTTGCATGCTTGTCCCCATCGAAAATGTGAATTTAAGCTAATCTCAAAAAATAATTATCGGCGAATATTCTGATACGAGGATAAGTGTGCTTTATTTGTGATGTCACAGTTGTGGACAGAACAGAACACTCCAGCTGAACTTACGGTCTGGTGCCGCACATAGAGAGCGAATCGAAACCAAAAAGAACAGAACAGCGTAGAAGGAAATAAACCTTTATAACATTGGTGCAAATCCGTAGAAAATGGCATTTTATCATGACTTAGAATTCGAGCAAGTGTCGACGCCGTGACTCGGTATTGGGATAGGTTATACTAAAGTACATTGCGGCAATATGCTGCTATCTCTCGGGGGCTTTCAAGAATGTCCTACCTTATTGACTGCTGTAGGGTTATCTAACACATGTTCCGCTTGTAGGATTTATTCTAATTTCACCTCTCTCGGAGGGTCTTGCATTTGCAATCGCGCACAATCCTAGCCGCGGGAGTAGGATGCCCATTATAAGAGAGAGAACTAGCTGTATTTCTTCTACTAGAAAATCTTTCCTCACTCCGTATGAAGAGATCAATTCTTTACAAGATATGGAATTAATGATATGTACCATAGCTCGCCCACAACTAAGTTGTAACATATATACGACCCCCATTGGGACCCAGAGTCTCCTCATCTCCGTGATCGTTATCTACCGTCGATTCATGATTCATCTAGGTCTACCGAGAAATTCAGCGCCACCTTCCCTGCTGCGGTTTCCAGGGATGTCAGAATAACTAGTGTTCTCCGACAGTTGTCCGTTGTAATACATGTGAACAAATCATCATAACCCTCAGACACGGGCTTGAAGTCGCTTGAAGTCGCCGAATACAAAGAGACACACCTGTGCTCTCTGCATCCCCACCATCCATCTCCGACAGACAAGTACACTCATGGGATCGGCCTCTTCCACTATATCATTGATCTTTTTGCTTAAAGGATAGAGTTTCGAGTACGATTCCACAGGAGAGAATCCTGCATCTGGCTTACTGCTATCCCATGCCAGTAGCATCCTGGAATTGTGCGGCTAAGATGGCGAGCAGCGGCGGCGGCATGCTTTATTACCTCCGGATCCCCGCCTGAACGCTCCTGGACGAAGTCATAGTAGGCACCGCTCTCACAGTCGGTGATATCGTCGACAGGGTAGTCGTTGGGTACAGTTGCGAGTGCTTTATTGGGTAGAAGCCGACATTCCTATCCTCGTACAAGGAGGGTAGGTAAAGGCTCACGTCTTATTACTAGGGAATTTCCTAAAAACATCGGCAACCTTATCTATCGGAGCTGTCATCAGCCCCATGACAGTCTCAAAGGGCGGATTCTCCCCAGCACTTGGGTGGCTCCGTGTGGGCACAAACGCCTTTGTCTTGTCAAACTCGTCTGACAGCGCCCTTGACTTCTCCCCCTCAAGCACCTTCTCAAGCATAGGAAGCTCCTGGTCCTCTTCCTCCTTCATATGCTCGTATAGTAGTCTCCAAATCTCCTTCAATTTAGGCACGTATTCAGAGTCAGTGGCCCTCATATTCTGGAATTCTTTGAGTAGTTCCTTCACCTGAGAGAGTATTTAACGTCAGCGCCGAGTCTCACGCTAACCAAAAACGTAGACAGGAAAAACCTACTCGGTGATGTTCCTTACGGTCTATATCTGCCATAGACTTGCCCTGGGAACCAAGATATTCTTCGAAAGCAGGATAGACAAGGAGCTCCTCGCCAACCGAGTGCCGCGCAAGCTCCCAGGTAAATTGGTTGCCATAGCGTTGCTGGTGGTCAGAGTCGGTAGAGCCGATCACCTCATTGTAGTACTGCTCAAGCTCGCGGTGATCCTTGACAATGGCGTCAGAGATCATAGGCATGTGGGCAATATAGCGGCAGGCAGAAGCTTGAAAATATCGGTGAGCTGGGCGGTTAAGAGAGAGTACCAGCCGCTTAGAGGCAAACGTGCTAGTAGAAAACATGGTAGCTAGCTACCTGAGCCAAGGACCACGGGTGCATGGATAGAACCTCATTAAGTAGTTTACTAGAGATGTACTAGGATTTATATATCAAATAGCTAGTATATATACTAAACCCATTTATAATACGTGCCCTTAGTGTTCAGAAAGGCCATTGAATTTACTGCCACCTCCCTGTCTATGAGTCTGAGTCAAATGGCCGGCCCCTTACCAGAGTAGTACTGTGGTACATCATGATTATTGCAAAATAAAGTGTATTGTGTTTATTGTAGCCTAATTGAATGTTTCATGTCGTCATTAATGATCTCATCAAATCAGCACAAGACGACAATGCTCCAGTTAAAGCCTGTTTTAAACACATGAATAAATTGGGAAAGCGTCTGGATAGCATTACTTTCAGTGTCCTGAAAGAAGGCTTGTAAGCTAATAGGTCGATACGATTCGATCGACATGCGATATTGGTCCCAAAGCCCAGCCGCCTGGTAATTTCTCCGTAGACTTCGCAAAAATCTTGATTTGAACACCGGTGCTCTCACTATGAGATTATCAGCTTCTGTATATGCTGTCACATGCCATCAGAGTCGGGTGGCGTAGCTCAGGCAGAACTATGTGGTGATCAATTGCCGATATCTGACAAATGAATGGGGCTATGCCAACTGGTTAGAGATCCCAGTACCTGCCTAGAGATTAACGTAACGCTCGGTGATAGCAAAAGCCCGGAGTATCTGCGTACGTATAAATTCCTGTATCCTAGAGGAGTCAATAGTAAGAACGGATGAGGTGGACTTCCTGTGACGCTTTGCAAAAAAAGTAATAAATGGTAGGATAACAGTTGTAGACTGGGTCTCAGGGTAGTCGCGATAGAAAAAAAAATTGGTACAGTAGCTATATCTGAAGGCTGACTGCGACGGTATCAAGGTAGCGTACTCATTGGAGGAAAAGACGTCAAAATCATCACAGAGGAACATGAGATTCCACCCTACACGCCTTAAATAAACATGGGACAATCGACTTAAGCTGGAGGACACCTAGGTAGGCACGAAACGGATGTCTACCAACAGGCAAGATCCTACAGCTGTAAGCTCTTCTGTTCAGACTCGAGTTTGAAGGGCATATCAATCGCTTTGAAGGACCGGGCTACTCAAGTATATGCTTCTTGTAATCGGGTAATCTGACAGATTTCGCAAATCTCTTGTAGCACCTTCATACCTCAAGAAATGCTTGTGCCCCAGTCTTGAACTCTTCAAGGACCTAAGGAAGTTGTCCATTCCGGTATGCCTGTAGCTGGCACCACCTGTATTATCGAGCCCCTATGCTACTATAGCTGACCAATGAAATCTAGCATACCTTACCGCAAGTCAAGGCGCCATGAGACAATCCCGTCGTGATGAGATGAAAACGTCATAAGACAAACGTCATCACATCCTCCTAGAACTGGGAGTCAATATTCTAAAGTTTATTATATATAAGGGCTCTCAAGGACGACAGATTCTAATGGTAGTGGTTGTACATAAGAGATTCATTTATACAGGAAGTGGATTTAGTTTTTCTCTTATGTCAGTTTCCACTACCTCAAGCCTTGGATTCAGTTTTTCTCTTGTGTCAGTTTCCACTACCTTCCAAGCGGTCTTTAATAGAGGGACATCACAGCAATGTCAGCTAGAGCTGAAGTACTACGGGAAGGGAAAAGGGAAGGGAACGAGGCCAGCCGCGCCGACGATGTAGATGTTGAGAATCACCTCCTCTTTGAGGTCTGTAGTGAAGTTGGACGCCAGGGTATGCCATCCTCACCTATTCAACCCGACCATCTTGCCGTTTGGTAATAAGAGACTGGTCTACTAATGTCGTGGTGAAACAGTTGGCGGTGTTTATACAGTTCTCAAGACGAAAGCGTCTGTAACAACACCTAAATACGGCGCCCGCTATACCTTAGTTGGGCGGTTAGACTGCCAGACAGTAAGTGTTTGCGGTAAAATAACTTGAGAATAGCGTTTAACTGTTATATACCTAGAGAGCGAGCGAATTCAGCCCGATGCAACCGCCTTCACGTGAAATGGCGTGTGCTATGGAGGCACTCAGTAACGACGGCGTCAAGACATTCTACGGAAGATGGCTTATCGACGGCGATCCACGTGTCATGTTGATTGATGTAGAGGCAGCCTACCCATTTTTCGACGAGTGTAAACATGATTTTGAAAACATCTCGGGCATCTTACTGCCATCTCACGACGATAAAACCAACGATGCTATAACTTTCGGATATCTTGTTACTAGGTTCTTCAGAGAGGTAATATGTTTCTATATAACTCAGGTTGACAGCTAAAGACTGACTGTTTTACCCTAGTTTCTCAATTATGAGAAAAACAAAGCAGTTATTGCCCAGTTCCATGAGTGGCCTAGTGCGCTAGGAGCTTTCTTAGCTAAAGAGGAGAAGCTCACCTTGGCAACTATTTTCACTGCGCATGCAACTGTCCTTGGCAGAGATCTCTGCGACCGGGGGGTGGATCTCTACAACGTCATTTCATCACTGGACGCAGACGCCGAAGCCCAAAAGTCTGTCGTGTACCACCGCCACGGCATCGAGCGCCTCGCGGCCCAGTCTTGCGATGTCATGACTACGGTTTCTGCGATCACGTCCCTAGAGTGTGAGTACCTACTTGGGAGACGTGCAGACACGATTCTGCCGAATGGCCTGGACCCTACCGCGATATCCTCCCCGGCCCATAGCTCCGCCCTCGCCCTACGGCATAATATGAAACTGAGGATACGGGACTTTCTCCATGGCAACTTCTACGGCCAGCTTGACAGATTTGATGCTGAGAAATCGCTGTATTTCTTCACAGCCGGCCGCTATGAATTTTCTAATAAGGGCGTGGATTTGTTCATTGAGTCCCTGGCGGCCCTCAACGAGCGACTGAAGACTAGTAAAGATACGATGCCGACCGTCGTAGCCTTTATCATTATGCCAGCCGAGGTATCCACCATACCACCAGAAGTGCTGCATCGCCAGGCGACCCTCAGAACTATCCAAGGCGCACTCGAATCTATCCAGCGGAGGATAGAAAAGAGACTTTTCGACCGCACCCTTGTGTGGAAACCGGACTCCGCCCTGCCGACCGAGACAGAGCTCATCAGCGACGCGGATAACGCAGCGCTCCGACGCTGCCTCTACGGTATCCGTATTGATGACGTTCCCCCACTTGCAACCCTTGATATCATCAATAGCCATGAAGACCTCATCCTCAATTGCCTACAAGAAGTCGGGCTACATAACGACGCAAGCGACAAGGTAAAAGTAGTCTATCACCCGGCCTTCCTCAGCCTATCGAGCTCAGTCCTCCCCCTTGACTACGATGAGTTCGTCCGCGGCACTCATCTTGGTGTATTCCCTTCCAAGTACGAACCCTGGGGCTATACCTCTGCTGAGTGCCTCGCCAAGGGCATTCCCTCCATCACCAGCAACGCCTCGGGCTTTGGTAACCATATAGAGAGCGTCCTACGGGGCGTCAGTGGACCGGAGCATGGACTGTACATCATAGACAGACGTACAAAGTCGTTTGATGAGGCGGTCAAGCAGACTGTTGACTGTATGTACGGGTTCTGTGAGATGAACCAGTGGGAGAGGGTCGCACAACGGAATAACGCCAATCGATTAGGGCAATTCCTCGACTGGAACGAGTTGCATACAGAGTACTCGGAGGCGAGACTGATGGCTTTGCGGAAAAGGTATCCTCAGGCGCGGTATCTCGGCGACGAGTGTAAGGAGGTGACGCCGAAACGGCGTCCGCAAATCAGGCAGAGGAGTGAACTGAGTTTTTCATTCCCCCCTAGGCCTATGGCTGACATTTAATTGCTTAGTTCGCTGCATTTATTTATACTAAATATTTATTAATAGTAGGGGCTAGGGGGAGAAACTAATAGTTATTTAACTATAATCTAACTTTTTAATAGTATAAAATTTATATTAAAGTTATTTAATAGTTTATTTCTAATAACTATAAAAAATAGTTAACTATTAGAAGAGAGCTAAAAGTAAAAAAATGAAAGTAAAGTTATTAATAGTATTTTTATATATACTACTAGCTTTATATATTATATAAAATATAAAAGTAAAAATTAATTTTATTTTTATTTTTAAATATATATTTATTATTTTACTTTTCTATAATATAACTAGTTATATAGCTAACTATATAATTAAACTATATAATTAAACTATATAATTAAAAATAACTTTAACTAAAAAAACTATAAAATATTATAATCCTAATACTAGCATCGCAGAGTATTAAGTAGGTCTATAGGTACAAGGGCTGTAGAGTGCCTGTTCTAGAATAAGTAAGGTAGTTAAGTAGTATTTTATAAGATATAGGTGAGAAGTATATATCTAAGTATAGGAATATAGTTATTCTTAGATTAACTATTAGAAGATCTTAGAAGATAACTAGATATATAGTAGAACCTATAGTTTATATAGATATTTCCCTTCTAAGCTCTTCTAAAGTAATTAGAGCCTATCTATAATTAATTAGAATTAATTATTTAGTAATTAAAGTAATTATAAAAGTAATTACTACTAATTATCTCTCTAAGCTTCTAATTGCTTTTTAATACTTACTAGATAGCTATATATAGCTATCTTACTATTATTTTCTACTATATCTTACTACCTTAAACCTATATAAAAGTTAGCTTATAATATAATACCTTTCCTTTTTTAGTTTTTATTTTTAAAGATTTATAAATAGACTATTTACTTTATTAGTTTTATCTTTTATAAGTTTTTTCCTTTTTCTATTATAAGATTATCTTTTTTTATTAACTATATTAGATAGTAATAGAAATTTATCTACCTCCTATCTTTATACTTTATAACTTATAAATACTATTAATAAAATTAGTTTTAATATAATACTTTATTTCTTTTATATTTAGTAGTCCTTTACTTATAAAATAGTAGAAAGTATATCTTATTATAGTAAATATATTTACTTAAGTTATTTATATAATACTATAAATATATTTATAAGTATTAGTAAGTTCTTATAGCTTTTCTATCTATCTCTAATTTTTAACTTAGTTTAATATTATACTTTATCTTTAAAAAGTATTATTTAGAATAGGAAGAGGAGGAGGCTAAGTAGTCTTTAATTAAATACTAGTAGAGAGCTTCTAAAGCTTTTACCTACTTATCCTATATTTAAAAATAAAAGAAGATATTATCTTAGAAGGGGGTAGAAATAGTAAAAAAGGGTTTATAATCTTTAGATAAGTTAGAGGAGGCTAAATATTAGAAGTTTAAAGTAGCTATTACTACTTAGGCTACTAGCACTATAGATATAATTAATTAAAATTTAATAGTACTAGATCTACTATTAATAGATCTTAGAACTTCCTTAAGTACTTTTAATAGAATATAATAAGAAGTTATTAGCTTTCTATTAAATATTTAATAAGTTTCTAAGTATTTATATTATATTTATAATTTTTCTATTTAACTAAATATTTAACTTTCTTATTATTATTATTTATTAAGTTAAAGATCTTCTTAGCTTTATAGATATCTTCTTCTATTATAACTTTAATTAACTTTTCTATAAATATATTATTATATACTAATTTAAATAATATAATATAGAAAATTAAGTAGATTTTTATAGTTTTAGGTAATTTTAGTTTATAGTTTACTTTTAAAACTTTTTATTTAATTTTAAATAGTTTAATTTTTTTATAGTTTAGTTTATTATTTAGTTACTTAGTTTTAATTTAAAGGTCTCTAATTTCTAGCTTTCTTTATAGTAACTAGACCTTACTTCCCCTCTTAAAGCTTAATCTTATAATCTTACTTTAATTTATATATTATTTTATTTTTTACTAAATAAATTTTAGTTCTTTAGTAAGTTACTTATATAACTTCTTTATTTTATTTATAATTAGGATAGCCTACTTTACTTAGGTTTTAGTTTCTACTAGCTTAAATCTTATTTTTAGTTTAATACTATAGTTAGTATAAAATAGGGATATTTTTATACTTTTTAAAATATTAGTATTATATACTTTCTAAACTAAGGGTAATAGGGGTATTTAGTTATCTTACTCTTAGTTAATATAATACCTTAAATATATTTCTAGTATCTAATTTATTTATTTAACTTATCTTTAAGTTTTTAAATAGTATACTATAGAAAGTTTATAATTAACTTTTATTTTATTTAATAGACTTTACTAAAAATATAAAGTAAATACTCCTCTTCTATTAAAGTTAATTTCTTCTAGTAAGTTATAATTTACTATTACTATTTATAAAAATAGCTTAGTAAATTATAATACCTTTATAAATTTATTATAAGATATAAAATATTTATATTTAATAAATATATTTACTACTATTATAATACTAAAGCGGAATAGTGCAGCCTACCCGATCACTAATAAAGGAAATAGTTAAATAGGAGTCTCTTATAAGAGGTTACTATAAAACCTCTTATAAGGTAGTAATAGATATTAGTTTTAATAATAATTCCTATTAATTAATAAAAATAGAGCTACTTTATAATAGGAAAAGAAGTTAACCTCTAAATAAGGAGAGGTCTTAGGTTACTCTTATAGTAGTTACTTAAAATACTTTAAAGACATTTACTAAGTTAAAATAAATAGCCTAGTATTACTAGAGAATAAAAGAAGACTTTAAAAATAGATAGATAAGATAAAAAACTTATTTTTAAATTAAAAACTATAAAAGAGCTAAAAGAATAAATAAAAATAAGTATAGAAAATATAAAGAAGTATAAAGTAAAAGAAGCTTAATAAGAGGACTTAAAGAATTTATCTATCCCCTATTTAAAAGATATCTCCCTTTTATATAAAGGAGATAATAAAATAAAATAATACTTATACTAGAAAAATATTCTTCTACTCTACTATTACCTTTATCTCTACTATATACCTCCCTCTAAATTATTATTTTATACTATAAATAAGGACTTAAAATAAGTAAAAGAAGTATATAAAATATAAGAAACTTTAATAGTAATAGGAAACTATTAATTAACTATTTCTTACCTCTTACTTTAATAATATTTTTTATAATTACTTTAAAAAAGTATTTTATACTAATTACTTATAGATATTAGATATTTTAATATAATATATTATTTATTATTACTTTTATCTATCTTAAAAATACTTAACTAGTCTTATCTTCTAGAAGGTATTTACCTACTTTAAGAATTTATCTATATCTAGTTTTTTATTTTTAGTATCTTAAGAATATAAAACTTAACTATATATAATAGTAAGGGTAGTAGTAGAAGACCTAGTCTATTACTAAATTATTTTTAGTATTAGGCTATTAATTAAGTTTTTAATAGCTAGCTTTAATAATCCTTTTTTTAAGCTAAAGTAAAATAATAGTAATAAAAGTAAAACTAGTAGTATAAGACTTTACTTTATAGAAGACTCTTTTAAATAAAGATATCTTATTAAAGTATTTAGTATAGCTAGAAAATAAGAACTTAGCTAGATAGACTACTAAGGTATAGTAAAGTTAATAGCCTTCTTAGAAGACTTAGTAAGTCTAAGGGGTTCTTAAAGTAAATATTTCTACTTTATCTTTTTACTAAGTATATTAACTATCTTCTAGCTAATCTTAATAGTAGAACTTAATTAATTAATTATTTTAAAGACTTTTAAGCTCTTTAAAATACTTTTTTAAAGAGATTTAATAACTAATAAAGACCTAATAATAAATAGAAACTTAATAGCTATTAGGGACTTAGCTATCTTAGGAGAGCTAATAATTAATAAATATAACTATAAGAGAAAACCTTTAAAAGTAGCCTCCCTATATAGGTTATAGTTTATAACCTATTAATTAATAGTTTATAAGAGATTAATTTTCCTTATCTTAATTATTTTTCTAAATTTAAAAGTATTAATTACCTATAGACCCCCTTTTCCTTTAATAGTCTACTTAGCTAAATCTTAGATCTCTTTTCTTAATATCTCTCTCTCCTAAATACTAGCTTTTAATTCCTTAGCTTTATCTTTAAGATTAAACTTTATATTATACTAAGTAAAGTATCTTTAATTAATCTTATAGTATAGTAATCTTATAAGTTTCTTAAAAGTAAAAGGAAAAAATAAATTTAAAAAAATATTAATAAAGTTACTAAAGAAGGTATAAATTAACTTTTTAAGCTATTCTATAAGTTATCTAAATTCCCCTCTTACTTTTACCTCTATAATATACCTTTCCTCTTTTTAGCTTCTAGCTAGATAAGTACTTACTAGACCTCCCCCTATAATATATATTTAATATTAAAAGTAAAAGAAGAAGAATATATTAAAGATATATAATAGGCTATACTTTTAAGAAGTTTAAAGATATTAGGAGGGGACTATTAGTAAAAAATACTTTTAGGTATTATAAGACTTAAAAGTCTTTTTTTATACTTATATAATAATATTATTTTATTTTACTTTATTATTTTTAAAAATATTTTAGTAATAGAATTTACTATTTTAGTTATCTTAGATATTTAAAATCTAATATTAATTTACTTTATAATAAAAGATAAAGATATAGAATTAGTTCTCTTTTACTTATAATATCTTACTTATCTAGTTATAATTAAAAAGTTCCCCTTTATAGTTAATTAACTATCTTAATAAAGAGGGAGAACTAGCTTTACTTAGGAAATAATATAATAAATAGATTTTAACTTTAGTTAGTCTTAAAGTAATAAAAACTAGACTAGTAGTAACTTCTTTCCTATTTAGCTAATCTTCTTTTACTAGCTATTTATCTATAGTATAGAGATTATCTATAAAGTCTTAGAATAATATCTTATAAATACCTTTTTTCTAGATAATTTCCTTAATATCTAAGTATTTTTACTACTAGAGGAAGTTAAGTTATTTAAGGAGAGGTCTTACTTTATCTTTTAAATAGAGGGTAACTTATTAAGAGCTTATTATTATATAATTAATCCCTTCTAATAAGATATTAAGATATTTAAATATAAGCTACTTATAGTAATTAGAAAGTAGAAATTTAAGGAATTAGACTTTAACTTATTAGCTAAGAGGTCTTATATAAGAAGATACTATATTATTAAAAAAAAAAGAAAAGATATTAAATTTAAAAAGTTAAATAAAAATATATAAAAAGAGAAAGTAGGAAAAAGAGAGAGTAAGATAAGAAAGTATATTTTTATAGAGAAATTAAAACTATAGTAATTAGCTATAAAGGTATTAGGGTATTAGAAAAGGGAAGAAGTATAAGTAAGCTTATTTATTATAATAATTTATCTTATAATCACTATTATAGTTTATAATTTTAAGATTTAATAGTAAATAGTTTATAATAAATTATTTCTACTAACTTAATTTCTTCCTCTCTTAGATAATTATCTTCTTTTTAAATAGTTTACTTAAAATAATCTACTTTATATTTCTTTTATTACTATCTTTTTTATTTATTACTATCTTTCTTAATAACTTCTACTATAAGCTAATCTTAGGCTAAAGACCTATATAAGTAAAAGCTTATATCTAATAATAATTATCTTAGAGAATTTAATCTAAAAATATAATTTCCTTTTATTAATTAGCTAACTAAAGTTTTTAACTTTAAAGTATAGTAAATAGAGCTAGAAGTAGCCTTTAATATAAGTTCTACTTAATTACTCTTTTTATAATATTAAAAATTAAAAAACTAATTAATTAACTATTTTATAACTATATAAAATTATCTATATTTAAAAGATATTTAATCCTATACTTTTAAAATAAGTAATTAACTATAAAGCTATTAAAGAGTATAATATTAAAAGTATAGCTACTAACTTCTTTTATTACTTATTAAAGTTAGATATAACTATAAAAGCTACTTTTATAGCTATCTATACTTAAAGTTAATTAAAATTAGTCTTAAAAGCTTATAATTATATATTTATTCTAAAGATAATTAATTACTTTTATAAGATCTTAATAAAGAGGCTCTTTAAGTACTAAAGTAATTATATTAAAAAGCTTATAATAGTTTTTTATAGCTACTAAAACTTTATTACTTATAATAAGTATACTTATAAGCTATTATTTATTAGATTTACTTAATTTTCTAAAACTTTTATATTAATTATATCCCCTTTTAATAAATATATTTCCTTAAGTAGCTATTAGAATAGAGCTTATATAAACTATCTCTTTTATATAAAAGCTTATAAATATAGTTATTTAGTTTTAATTATAAATAGATACTTTAGGAATATAGAAGATAGTAATAATTCTAAATATAGTATTAACTTTTTTAATAAGGATTACTAAGGTACTACTTAAAATAATAGCTCTCCTTAATAATATTTTATATTAGTATTTAGAAGATAACTTTCTATCTCTACTCCTACCTCTATAAAGAGATAGTAAATCTAATTTAATTAATTAATTAAAATATAAATAGAAAATAAAAATAGAAAATAATTCATAATAAAAAGGGGGTAGATAGAAACTTTAGATAATAAGTCTAAGCTATAAAAATAATAAATATTAAATAAAGAAAAGTTTTTAATTAACTATTATTTAATATATTATACTATATTACTTTATTAATCTTCCTCCTAACTAATAAAGTCTTTATACTTATCTAAATTAAGATTAGGCCTCTATAAAAGTTAAACTTCTAAGTATAGTAGAGGGTTATAATTATCTTCTTCTTCTAAAACCTTATTAATATCTTTAAATATTAAAATATTATCTAGTAAGTTTATTTTATTTACTTACTATCTATTATTATTAAAAAACTTTTTAATTTAATATAATAGTTAAAAGCTATTAATTAATATATTATTAAGCTCTTTAAGCTTTAAACTCTTCTCTTCTTTATAGATTTTAGTAATATAGAATAGTCTATACTATCTTAGCTTAAGCTTATTTTTAGTAGATATATTATTCTACTTTATATTATTATATAAAAGTATAAAGTCCTTAATTTTAAATAGTTTAGTCTTCTTCTTAAAGGTATTATTCTTATCTATTTTTATAGCTAGCTTTTTATAGTATTTTATAACTCTTTACTATACTAACTCTATATTAATCTCTTTCTATTTAAAGATTTTAATTTTTAATAAGATAAACTAAATATAGTCTATAACTTCTTCCTAGTTAATTAATTATTATATAAAGATTTAGACTTTTATAAATAATATTAGTTTATATTTAAAAACTAAGTAGAATAGACTATACTCTATTAATATCTTAATAATAACCCTATTAGCTAATAAAGTAAAGTTAAAAATCTTTACTTATCCTTTCTCTCCTCTTTCTAACTTTATAAAAATACTAGTAAAGCTATAATATCTAGCTTTAATAATTCTATTTACTTAAAAGTTATATACTAAAATCTATATTTAATAGATATTATACTTCCTTAATAGTTTTAATAATTTCTTTTTATTTTCTAGCTTACTATTAATAATAATAGTAATTAGAAAATTAAAGAAACTAATAATTAACTTTAAAAATTATTTTATAATAGCTTTTACTATAGTACTTACTAGACTACTAACTATAATATATCTAGTTAAGTTATATTTTACCTTTACTAGATAATAATATTTATAGCTAGAAAGTATATATTAAATATTTATATAAACCTTTTAAAATAGATAGCCTAGAGAGGTTAAGATTAAATAATCTTAAGGTCTCTTAAAGTTAAACTTCTAATATTTAAAATAGCTTTTAATCTTTTCTACTACTTATTTCTAAAGATCTTTCTAATAGTAAAACCTACTAATTAACTAGGATATATTATCTCTCCTCTTATATCCTAGTTCTTAATATTATTTTTACTAAATAGTTCTCTTTTCCTCCTTACTATTAATTACTCTTCTTTTACTATAACTATTATAACTTTTTAGCTATAAGATCCTAAACTTAACTCTAAACTTTACTACTTTTTTCCTAAAAGTATAGTATTCCTTAGTAGTTATCCTAAGTAGCCTTTTAAAAAAAAGTAGAAATTAGGTAATTTATTAATATTTATTAAAGTAAATATTATTAAAAGATTATAAGACTTCTATATAGAAGATCTATTAATTAATAAAGTTATTTAAGTCTTATTTATTATCTCTTTCCTATATATTAGATAAACTTAGTTTTTTTCTTAAAAAAATATTTACTATAATATTATCTTTTCCTTAAATATAGTAGACCTTAAAATTAAATAGTTAAATATAAGTAATCTATTTAGTAATTAATATACTTAGAATTTTAAAAGACTAGCTATTAAGCTAATATATAAAAACTTAGTAATTAATTTTAAAAATAAAATAGATTTTTATAAAGTATACTCTTAGCTTCTTAAAAGTAGCTAAGATATTTTAATATTTATACTTAGTTTAGTTATAGTTCTACTTAGTAAGTATTTAGATACTACTTTTAAATTAAATAAAATACTATTTAACTTTAAAAACTTAAACTAAGATAGCTCCCTACCCTAATAGAGAGGTATCTATAGTTAAATAGATAAGACCTATACCTACTAAGTAGTCTAAGACCTTTAAAATTAGCTTTAATAAAAAAGCTTTCTTTAAGGAATCTATAGCCTCCTATTAATTAACTATCTAGATAAAGATAACTCCCTTTTTTAAAAGTTTAATAAGTAGTAGAGCTTTAATAGTATATTTAAATACCTATATCTTATAAAATCTAGTAATCTTAAGGAAACCTTAAACTTCTCTAATATTTTTATAGGCTTACTACTTTATAATCTTTTAGATATTCTAACCTATAAATAACCTCTTTCTATAGCTATAAAGATATTTTATAATATTATAAACTAACTTTAACTATTCTATTTTTTTTATAGAAGCTATATAGCTAGCTAGTTTTAAATTTAATAGTATTTTATTAATATTTTATAAGTATTTAAAAATATATAACTTTATACTAAGTAGTTTATATACTTTTTTATTATTATAAATACTTATTAGTTCTTTTACTATAATATTATTAAGATATACTATTATAATATAAAATATTAAATTATAAAAGATTATAGTAACTACTTTTATAAACTAGCTAATAGAGTTAGTAGCTCCCTATAGTAATATATATATCTTTAATAGTCTAATAGGAGAGTTAAAGGCTATAAGGTCTTAGCTTATTTCTATAAGTAGAACTTAATTATAATTAGAAAATAAGTTAATAAGTATAAGTATAATATATTATACTATCTATTCTAAAAATTCTTTTATATTAGAAAAAGTAAAGATATCTCTTATTAATATTTAGTTTACTTTTTAATAATTATTAATTAATTAATATCTACTATTCTTTTTTATAATAAAGAAGATCTTATTTTTATATAGTTTATAACCTTACTCTAATAGTATTTTATCTATTTTTTCTTTTAAAATAAAGATAATTAGCTTAAATATAGCTAGTAGAATATAGATTAATAGTACTTACTATACCTTATATAAGATAACTTTAATCTCCTAAAAGAATATAACTTCTAGCTTAATATACCCTATTTTTAAAAACTTTTATATTAAGGCTTTCTCTCTATTATAAAAGATTTTAATAAGAAAATCAGCTTCCTCTTTCCTAATTAGAGGTTCTACTTTAGTAAAAAGTATTTTTAAATATAAGACTATTAGTCTAAAGCTTCTTAAAAGCTTAGAGAATTATAAAGTAATAAACTTTAGATATTTAGTAGTTTTAAAATATTTCTTTATATACTTAAATATATTTAGTTTCTACTTTAAGTTTATATTAGAAGTTAATCTATTAGATAGTATATTATTAATTAAGTAAACTTTAAAAGCTTTTAACTTATATAAAGTCTATATATTAATAGCCTTTTAAACTTAAATATCTAATTTTAAGTCTATTACCTTAAGTATTTCTATTCTAGTTATTAGGTATTAGTTAATTAACTAATATATAGCTAGTTTATCTTTATTTATTTTAATATTAAATAGTAGTTTAAAGCTAAAAGTTTTTTTATATATAGAGCTCTTCCCCTTTAGCTTAATAAGGAGTTAGTATACTTACTTAGCTACTTTATATAGTACTTTATATATAATATATTTATTATATTTTAAAAACTTCTTAATATTTAATAAAATATTATTAGAAATAAATAATAAAAAAAGATTTAATAGAAGTAATAGTATAAATACTAATATAATATCTAAGAAATCCCTTCTAGTAGGAGATTCCTCCTTTAGTTTTCCTAATAATTAACTATTTTAGATAGTTTTAGGAATAGTATAATAAGCTAGGTCTTATTAATAATAACCTCTCCTCTAATAAAATTAGAGAGGTTATTATAATTAAAAGAGAAATATAAAGCTTTTATAAAAAGTATTTTAAATACTATTAAAGTAGCTAAAAAGTTATCTATAAAGATATAAAATTTTATAAAAAATTCTTACTCTCTAATCTATATAGTTATCTTATAGTACTCTCTTAGAAAAAGTAATTATTAATCTTTAAAGAAGTATAAGATTATATTAATCTTAATATAAGAAAGCTTATTTTTTTTTATATAAAAAGTATAAATAATATTAATTTCTACTTCTATATTAAAAATACTAATAATATTATTATTAATAGCTTTATTAACTTTTAATTTTATATATAGTAAATACTATATTAAATATATTTTAGTAAAATTAAACTTAGCTTATAGTATTATTATATTTACTATATAACTTAAATCCTATTAATTAATAGCTTTCCCTCTTCTAAAAAAGTCTTTAATTATATTTATAGAGAGATCTATAAGTACTTACTAGGTACTTTTAGCTTTTACTTTAGATACTTCTAATATAGCTATATTAGCTCTCCTTAAGAGCTTCTTTTTCTAATAGTCCTCCTTCTTTATAGGTTTATTAGTTAAAACTTATATTTAGATCTTATTAGTAAAGTTAATACTTTATTTTTCTAGTTTTAATATAAGCTAAAGAGATAGTTATATTATTTTAACTAATATAAGAAATACCTTAAGCTTAAAGATCTTATTTATAACTACTTTATTTAAAAGTCCTAAAGTTTTACTTTTAAAAGCTTTTTAAAATACTTCTTTAATACTTTTAATAAGTTTACTTAGTTCTAAATCTTCTAATTTCTCCTTACTTATCTTTAAATTAAAATCTAGTTAATTAATTAAAGTCCTCCCCCTTTTAAAGCTATTAGCTACTATATAGATATCTATAGCTTTTTATTTTTTTTTAGTAAAGGAGTCTTTAACTTTAAACTAAGTCCTATTAGACCTTATTATCTCCTTTTTCTTTTTAATAGATATTAGGAAACTATTTACTTCTCTCTCCTCTTTCTTTATTTATTTCCCCTTTATCTCCTCTATCTACTTAGCTCTAAAGGGTATAAAGTTCTTATCCTTTTCTATTATATACTTTAAGTTATTTTAATAAGCTCTTATTATTATTTTATTATAAATTAGGTCTTTTAAGTTATTATAGAAGTTTTAAGCTTCTTATTATACTTTATTAGTAACTTTTAGCTATATATAATAGCTTCTAGTCTTTATATAGCTCTCTCTTTTTAAAATATCTTAATTTAATAGAACTATAATAATAAATTCCTTATAAAAGATATTATTATTTTAAATATTAATTAAAAACTTTTTTAAAATAAAAAGTTAGTAGTATTTATATAAAGCTTTTATATTTAAAGTTAAAATACCTATAAGTAGGTTATAACTATAGATATTATTTATTTTATATATAGCTACTTTATAATCCCTTTATATATATTTTTTCTAATAATAGTAATAAGAAAACTTATTTCTCCTCCTTAATATATTATATATATCTACCTTATTATACTCTCTATACTTTAATATAAGCTTACTTTAGCCTTTTTTACTTATCTAAAAAGCTTCTTTTTAACTTTCTACTTATATAAAGTAAATCTATAGTTTATATATTTTCTTAGTTAACTTATTAATTTAGGAGCTTATAAGCTCCTTTTTAATAGGAGATAGTTAATTAATAACTTTTTATAGTTATTAGAAAATCTAGATACTATAATTAATAACCCTCTTATCTTCTTTAAAGTAGATATTCTATTAAGGTAATACTTCTTATCTAGGCCTTCTTATATACTTATCTTTTATATATATACTTTCTTAGCTAAACTTAATTTTAAAAATATTTTATATATAGTTAATTAACTATTTTAAGTTTTTATCTTTAAGTTCTTTATAAGATATATTATAATTAACTATAAGTTTTTAATAAAAGAAATTATTTATAGCTTTAAAGATATTTTATTTCTTTATATTATTTAATAGTAGTTTTTTATATTTTATAGTAAACTATTATTAGTTTTATATCTATTTAGCTACTCCTTTTTACTAATTTAGCTAATTATTAAAGATTAGTTTATTATATCTTTAGTTATAGTCTCTATAAGCTTTAAAGTTATTATCTTTAAATTAATAAATTAATATCTTTTTAATTTCTTTTTAAGTAAAGTTTTTTATAGCTTTATAGATAGTAGTTTATATAGCTAGAATAGCTTTTTAAACTACTTCTTTTAGAAATCTAAACTTCTATTTATTATTACCTTAAGTAAATAGAATATTATCTTTATAATATTTAATAAAAAAAGTAATATTAGTTTTATTAAATATTAAAATCTTCTTTCTATTACTAGTTACTTAAGCTATAAGAATAGTAAATAGATTAAGTAATATAGCCTAGCTTATATTAGTAAAAAGAGAAGAGTTTAGCTCTACTATTAAAGTAATATTATTAAAAATATTATTAAAACTTAATATTAAGATAAGTAGAAATATAAAATAAAATATTAAACTTCTAATATTAAAAAAGTAGATATTATTTTAATATATTAATAAAGGGTAAATTAGTAAAGGTAGTAATAATTATTATTTATAATATTTAAAGCTATCTATAAAAGTCTTTCTTATTATCTTTAGTTAATTATTTAAAGACTTTTTAAAAGAGGAAACTTAATTAATTTTTATAGTTTTCTTAATTATTAATATAGAAATAACTTTTATAATATATCTAAAGGCTTTTATTACTAATACTTACCTTATTACTAAAGCTATCTAGAATAGGAAAAGCTAAATAAAAGTCTTAATTATAATTCTCTATATATTATTAATTAGAACCTATTAATTAACTACTTTAGAGATAAGCTCTCTTATTTAAGTAAGCTTAGCTTCTATTTCCTTTAAGGGAAAATTTTAATAAGTTTAGTTAAAACTTTTTAAGCTACTTTTAATACTTAGCTTTAATTTCTAAGATTATTTACTATCTCTTAATACTTTTAAGTCTAGTTAATTAATAAAATCCCTTTTTATAGATATATTTATATACTATTAAGCCTATAAGATTATAATTATCTTTTTCTCTTACTTATAAGCTAGTATACTTATACTCTCTTTATCTATAATTTCTAGTAAATAGCTTTAAAGAACTTATTTACTATAGTAAAAGTAATAACCTATAGATAAAGCTCTTAAGCTCCTTAAGTAGATCTTAGTTAAATTTTTAAATAAAGTAGAATAGTATAGTTTATTTAATTACTAATAAAGGAAATAGTTAAATAGAAGGCTTTTATAAGAGGTTATTATAAAACCTTTTATAAGGTAGTAATAAATATTAGTTTTAATAATGATTTTTATTAATTAATAGAAATAAAGCTACTTTATAATAGGAAAAAAAGTTAATTTCTAAATAAGGAGAGGTCTTAGGTTACTTTTATAGTAGTTACTTAGAATACTTTAGGGATATTTACTAAATTAAAATAGGTAGTCTAGTATTACTAGGGAATAAGAGAAGACCTTAAAAATAGATAGATAAGATAAAGAACTTATTTTTAAATTAAAAACTATAAAAAAGCTAAAAGAATAAATAAAAATAAATATAGAAAGTATAAAGAAGTATATAGTAAAAGAAGCTTGATAGAAAGACTTAAAGAACCTATCTATTCTCTATTTAAGAGATATCTCCCTCTTATATAAGGGAGATGACAAAATGAAATAATACTTACGCTGGAAAAACATTCTTCTACCCTACTGTCACCTTTATCTCTACTATAATACTATTATAGATAACTTTTATAGTAGGGTCTTTTAATAGTAGTAGTTTAATAATAAAGTTAATAATAATCTTTTACTATAGTGCTTTTAGTATTAGTATTAGCTATAATTATCTATATTATTTATATAGTAAGTTTTTATTTTTCCTATATTAAAGATATTATTTTATAATCTTTTTAATATTTCTCTTAAGGCTTAAGATATAATAATCTTACTATACTTTTTTTTTAGTTTTTATAATATTAGAATATCTATTAAGTACTAACTTATAGATCCTTTTAATAAGTTCCTAATATAATCTTTCTAAAATAAAGATTTTATTTTCTTTCTTTTAAAACTACTTATTATATTATAACTTATAGTATTATATTTAATTATTAAACTTATTTTATTTATAGCTTTATAAAAGCTTATTAGTCTAGTTAATATCTCTTATAATTTAGTAACTAATTGTGATCTAGTATAGGTTTCCTTTATTATCTTTATATAGTATTATCTATACTTTTTTTAATATTTTCTAAAAATAGTTAGGGTATCTACTAAGTATATCTACTCTTCTATTTTCCTTTCCTTTAATATATATAATCTTAAAGTTATATTTTAATAGTTCTTTAGCTTATTATACTTATTATTAGTTTAGTTTTTTAATTATAGTAAATCCTATAAGATTTTTATAATCTAAATTGATAGTAATAAAATATTTAATACTTATTAAATAATATTTCTATTCTTTAAATACTTTAATAATAGCTATAAGTTCCTTATTAGATATTTTATAGTATAGTACTAGTCTACTAAGTTTCTTTAATATAAATACTATAGGGTAAAGTCTACTTTTTTTATTATACTATCTAAGTTATATTCTTAGATTATAATCTAAAATATCTATTTCTAGTTTAAATAGTTTTAAGAGGTCTATTTAGTAGAGTATAAACTATTTATATATTAATTATTTAGCTTTTTAAAATACTTTCTATTTTTTTAGTTTTTAATAAAATATTTTATTTTTTTTAGTAAGTTCTATAAGAGGGCTTATATTAATATTATATTCTCCTAAAAACCTTCTATAAAAATTAAAGAATTTTAAGAAACTTTTAACTTCTATAATATTTATTAATATTAACTATTTTAAGATAGCTTTAACTTTTAATTTTTATATCTAGATTTTTCCTAGTTAGATTATATATTTAAGGAAGTCTACTTATTACTTATAGAATTTATATTTAGTTAGTTCTACTAAAAGTTTTACTTTTTATAGCTTCTAGAGGACTTTATATATATACTTTTTATATTCCTTAAGGGTATTTAAGTAAATAAGGATATTATTAAAGTAGGCTATTATAAAGTTATTTAAATATTTTTATAAAATATAGTTAATTATAATTTAAAAGCTTATAGGGGTATTTATTAATCTAAAAGCTATAACTAAGTATTTAAAGTATTTTAAATATATCTTAAAAGTAGTTTTCTATTTATTATTTTCCTTAATATAGATTAAATTATATACTCTTTTTAAGTTTAAAGTTATAAACTATATTACTTTTCTAAGCCTATCTTATAACTTAGTAATTAGAAATAGTAAATAGTAGTTTTTAATAGTAATATTATTTAGTTACTAATAGTTTATATATATCTATAATCTTTTATTTTTCTTTAATATAAAAAGGATAAGATATCTAGCTAGTAATATTAATAGCTAGATATATTTTTTTTTTATTATCTCTTTAATATATTTTTATAATATTTAAAGTTATATTTTATTAAGGTTATAGATAGGTATAAACTTAAGTTAAATACCTTTTTTTAATAGTATCTTATAGTTTTACTAGCTATATTCTAATAGTCTAGTATCTAATTTTTTAGTAAATACTTTACTATATTTCTAATATTTTTTTAATATATATTATAATATCTTATCTATTATTAATTTAGTTTTAAAGCTTATAATAGCTTTTATTATATATACTTATTTATATTTTCTTCCTTTTAGTAAGTAATTTAAATCTTTTATAGTAAGTACTTTAAAGTATATTATTATTTTAAAAGCTCTTAACTTATTTAAAGATAACTCTTCTAATTATTACTTTTTAAAAGTTAAGTTATTTTCTAGACTTTATTTAGTCTCTTTCTAAGTAAGCTAATTAGTTACCTAGTTAATTTATAAGTTTTTTATTTATAGCTATAATATTTCTAATACTATTAGATAATTAATAGTTTTAGTAATATTAAAAAAAATATAGTTATATTATTTAATAATAATAATATTAAAATATATAATCTTAATATTTACTATTCTACTTTTATATTTAATTAGTATTCTATTATATATATTAAAAATATAAAGCTAGTCCTTTATAATCTATAGAAGCTTTAGTTTATTAATAATAGTAGGTAAGATAAAGTTCTTTTATATTCTACTATCTAATAGAGCTATAAACTTTTATCCTACTAAGATAACTAGTACTTTAAAATATTAGATATACTATCCTTTTATAATATTTATTTTTTATAGTAGCTTTTAAGGTTTTAGTTCTAACTTCTAGATTACTTTTATTATAACTATTTACTATCTACTACTACTTTATTAGAGGATTCTTACTACTTCCTATAGCTCCTCTAATCTAGTTTACTACTTTTCTTATTATTATTTAAGTTCTAGTATTTTCTACTTATCTTAAAACTAGTATTTAATAATCTTATTTTATTTTTAATTAATATCTTTAATAAAATCTTATAAATTATTAGCTTTTTATTTAAAGTAATATTTTAAAGTTTTTATATTTTTATTTTAAAGTTATTTTAATTTATTAAAGTCTTTATTATTATTTTATTTAAAGATATTAATCCTTTCCTTTAGTTATTTTATATTTTTACTTACTTTAACTTTTCTTTTTTTAATAAAGTTAGCTTATCTCTTTAGATTATAGATTTATCTAAAAATCTATTTATCTTTATTAATTAGTTAGTTAATTTATACTTAAAAGTTAAAAAGATTATTTATAATATCTACTAGCTTTCTATTATAGTATTTATTAAGCTTTTAATATAAAGTTTTACTTTCTCCTACCTTTCTTATTTAACTAAGTATTTACTATTTTTTAGTATAAGCTTATTACTTCTTTTTTTACTTCTTCCTCTATTATTAATACTCCTCTTATATTTTTTTTTCTTATAAGTTTAAAGTTTCTTCTTCTTTAGAGTTTATAAGTTTTCCTAGGATTTAAATAATAGGTTATTAGTAGAGGTTCTCCTCACCTTTTTCTTTTACTAGCTTCTCTAGCTATAACTTATATATTAGCTATTATAAAGATCCTAATCTCTTATAGTAATATTAGTATACTTTATTATATATCTTAGTATATAATAGATCTTCTTACTTAATAGTTTTATATTAACTTAGTAGTTTTTTCTAGACTTCTTTAACTTATTCTAAGAGTCCTAGAATACTAGCATTTTCTTTATTAGTTTCTTTTCTAAATATTATATTTTTTTAGTTTATTATTATAAGATTTTAAAGCTTTTAGAAGTAATATCCTACTCTATCTTTATTATTATAGTATATACTATAATTATTATTATAGTATATAGTCTATAATAGAGACTTATAGTCTACTATACTAGCTTTAAATTATTATATTTTTCTTTTAGGTATAGGTTTCTAATTAGATTTCTTTCTTCCTTAGTTTCCTATTTTATTTTTATTTTTATATTTTTATATAAAGTATTTAAATTTATTATATAGAAAATACTTTCTAATTTTATTTTTAAAAGTATTAGAGATAATATCTTTATTACTTACCCTTAACTCTATAGGTTTTAAATATATATTCTATAAAATAGTATTATTACTTTATTTAAACTTAGTATTAATAGGTATTTAAAGCTTATAATTCTTAATAGAGGTTTACCTTTACTTCTACTACTATCACTTATATAGTTAGTTATCAATTTTAATAGTATTCTCTATATACTTACTTAATTATATAGGTCTTTTAGTTTTATAGAGTTTATCTTTAACTTCCTCTTTAAACCTATTATAGAAAGTATTTATTAATAGCTTATTATTTTAATTAAAATATATTATAATCTATTTAAACTTTATAATATACTTAATAACTAAGCTCTTCTAATATAAAGCTTTTAATTACTAAATTATAGCTTATTACTTATTTAGTTTTCTAAAAACTCTTTTAAAAGCTTTTTTAAATATTTTATAATCTTTAAAGATCTTAATTATCTTAATTTTTTATATAATCTTATTATTTTCTAAATAATCTTAAAAGGTAGGTTTAAACTATAAGAAAGTATCTCTTATAAGATATTAGGCTATAATAGTAATCTTATCTACTTTAATATAAAACTAGTTATTATAATATTATAAATAGGTTTTTATCTAAATTAGAAACTTTTAAAGTTACTATTAGTTTTCTTTATACTTTTCTAGTATTATAATTTTAAGTTTAAATATTATAAATTAAAAAATTATAGAGAGTATTTTACTTTTTTAAGCTATAATATTAATATTTAACTATTAGATTATCTATTCTAGCTAAGTAACTTATTATTTAATTTATAGATCTATATTTTACTAGATTATTTACTTTATATTAGTAAATTATTAATTAAGTTTAAAGTTCTTTTTATTTTATTATATTATAAAATTATTAACTACTTTTATTTTAATATCTTATTTATTAACTTTATTATATAGTTTTTTAATAGTAGTATTATAGTTATATTTATTATTTAAATCTAATTCTATATTTATAGCTAGAATAGTAGCTTCTTTTATTTTGATTTTATTATCTAACTTAGAATTTAGAGTAGTAGGAGCTTTTCTCTTTATAAATACTATAGTTTTTAGATATTAGTAATACTACTTAATAAAGTTACTTACTAAATAGGAGTAGTTAATATATTATAATCTTAATATTAGTATTATAGAATATTAAATAAGTTTATAAATATAAGAGCTATAGAGTATTTATTTTAAAATAAGTAAAGTAGTTAAATAGTATTTTATAAGATATAAATAAGAAGTATATATTTAAATATAAAAATATAGTTATTTTTAAATTAACTATTAGAAGATCTTAAAAAATAATTAGATATATAGTAAAACTTATAGTTTATATAGATATTTCTCTTCTAAACTCTTTTAAAGTAATTAGAACCTATCTATAATTAATTAGAACTAATTATTTAGTAATTAGAGTAATTATAAAGGTAATTACTACTAATTATCTCTCTAAGCCTCTAATTGCTTCTTGATACTTACTAGATAGCTGTATGTAGCTGTCCTGCTATTGTTTTCTGCTATGTCTTACTGCCTTGGGCCTGTATAAAGGTCGGCTTATAATATAAAATAAAAAAATTAAAATAATAAAAAAAATTAAAATTAATTAATTAAATAAATATTTAAAATAATAAAAATAATTAACTAGTTAGAAAAGTTACTTAATAAAAATAAATAATTAATTATTAAAATTAACTTATTAAATTAAATAATTTAAAAAATTTAATTTATTATAATTTTAATATTAATATTATTAAATATTAAATAAATCTATAAATATAAAAATTATAAAATACTTATTATAAAATAAATAAAGTAATTAAATAATATTTATAAGATATAAGTAAAAAGTATATATTTAAATATAAAAATATAGATATTTTTAAATTAATTTCTAAAAGATCTTAAAAAATAAATTAAATATATAGTAAAGCTTATAGTTATTATAATATAGGTATAGCTAGATTATAAGTAAGTAGTAAAGTATAATATAAAAAGATATAAGCTATATACTATTTAAAAGTTATTAAATAAAACCTTATCTAACTAATTAATTAAACTACTATTTAATTAACTAAATAAATAAAAGTATAATTAACTAATTAAATAAGCTAAAAGCTAACTAATAAAGAAAAAGCTTAGAAGAGAAATATTATCATAATTTTAATATTAATATTACTAAATATTAAATAAGTTTATAAATAAAAAAGCTATAAAGTATTTATTTTAAAATAAATAAAGTAGTTAAATAGTATTTATAAAATATAAATAAAAAGTATATATCTAAATATAAAAGTATATATTATAAGCCGACCTTTATATAAGCCTAAGATAGTAAAATATAATAGAAAATAATAGTAAAATAACTATATATAGCTATCTAATAAATATTAAAAAGTAATTAAAAATTTAAAAAAATAATTAATAATAACTACCTTTATAATTACTTTAATTATTAAATAATTAGTTTTAATTAATTATAGATAGGTTTTAATTACTTTAACTTATAAAATTTTAAAATTTATATTTAACTTTCTATATAAACTTAAATTTATTTATTTAAATTTCACTTCAACTACCTTATATAAAATTTATAACTACTATACCCTTATATATCTTTTGACTCCTAGCTTACCTATCTACTTATTATTATTATACTTAAATTACTATAAATTAAATATATTATTATAAATATTATTAGTTATTATAAATCCCCCTCTAGTAGTTATTATAATTATAAGGATATTATAAGTATTTATTTATTATATAGATCTCTAATTATTATAAATATATTAGGTTATTATAATTATCTTTAGTTATTATAAATCTCCCCCTAACTATTATTATAATTATAAAAATATTATAAGTATTTACTTATTATATATATTTCTTATTATTATAAATTTCTACTTTTATTATAAGTACCTAGCTAGTAATTATAAGTATTTACTTATTATATATTATTTCTATTATTATAATTATTTTTAATTATTATAAATTTAATTTTAGCTATTATTATAATTATAAAGATATTATAAATATTTATTTATTATATATATTTTCTATTATTATAAACTTTTATTTCTATTATAAGTATTTAGCTAGCTACTATAAGTACTTAGCTATTATATATAATTTTTATTATTATAATTATTTTTTATAAATCCTCTTCTAGCTATTATTATAATTATAAAGATATTATAAATATTTATTTATTATATATATTTTCCTATTATTATAAATATATTAAGTTATTATAATTATCTTTAGTTATTATAAATCTAATTCTAGTTATTATTATAAATTTATATTTTTATTATAAATACTTAGCTAGCTATTATAAGTATTTAGCTATTATATATTTCGGGAGGGAAGTTGGAGGTGGGAAACTTTGCTAGAGACATTGGTGCGCTTACTCAGTTCCGTTCTCTGATCGGGGTCGGCAAGGTCAGACGCCGTCCTTATGTTAGTGTGGGCACCAATGTGCCTCAGTCTCTCTTCGATCGGAGCTCCTCGGCACCGATAGTAAATGGCGAGCCCCGTTAACCCCCCAGACTTGCCACTTCGATCATAATCTTCACTTCAATTCTCCACTCACATCCGCTTCTGGACGTAGGATGCAACCCGAGGATGCGTTAATAATAACTGAGAGGCTTTTTCCGTTCTCTAAAGCCGAATGAACGATTCCAATGACGATGCTCCTTTTCTTTCGACGGCTACGGATCATATAAACACCTCAAGATCTACCAAACTCAGCAGCCTTCGTATCAAGCCCGGTTCCAAGAGAGAAACGGATGCATCGGAGGAGCTTCCAGATATTCCTTGTTCTACCTTGAACCGTCCACATATGTCCGAGCAGCCATACCAACTTTAACTTTCGGAAAGGCTCCACTTGCAACATCCAAGTTTCCAATCCTGGGCGATCGCATCCTACGATAAATTAGTGGACTCGTCCACCTTTGTATGATTTCTGCCGTCGAGATTACAAACCAGGTCCGGAAGGCCGGGGGTCTCGGAGGGTGAAATGACGTCTGATGTCTTGGGGAGATTTTGCTCATCCACATATGAGATGAGACAGACTCTTGCCGTCATTTTATATGCAGGTATGCCCGCGATCGACAAAGCATCTAGACCACATGAATAGCATAAATTGTACGATTCCGTCTCAATGGCAGTCTCGGACCACTGTCGAAGAACCGAGTTGGCAACTTTGTACAATGGACCCGCTAGCGAGAAGCTAGTTGAGATCTGTCATTATGGCGAGCAGCGATGAGCTATGGAGGACGATGTCAGCCGAGTCCTACCTTGGCGAGACAGAATACCAGCGAGAGATATACGACACGGGAGTCGATACAACTATTGGCATTGCGCATCCCCAGCCAGATGAGAAGATAGACTCGACCGCAATCTCCATAAAGTCTTTCTACGACAAGACAAGAGATCCAAATGAAAAGCCACCAAGGCTTGGGCTGACCTGGACGGATCTATCGGTTCGCGGAGCAGCCGGAGGCCTTCGAGTTCACGAAAATGTGCTGTCGCAGTTTAACATCCCGGGGAAATTCAAGGAAGCGAGACAGAACAAAGCACACAAGGACCTCAGAATCATTCTGGACCGAGTTCACGGCTGTGTCAAACCTGGAGAAATGTTGCTCGTCCTAGGTCGGCCTGGCTCTGGCTGCACCTCACTTCTTAACATTCTCGCCAATCGGCGTCACGGATATGAAGAAATCGAGGGTCGAGTTCGCTTTGGGGCCATGGATGAGGTGCAGGCTCAGCAGTATCGCGGACGCATCGTCATGAATACCGAAAACGACCTCTTCTTTCCGACTCTAACTGTAGACCAGACGGTGGATTTTGCGACCAAGATGAAGATCCCACATGATTCATGCCCCATTCCGGCCGACTTTGCCACTCCGAAGGAGTACAGGAACGCTGTCAAGACTTTCATCCTCCGCACCCTTGGCATTTTCCACACCAGCGACACAATGGTGGGGAATGAGTTCATACGTGGCGTCTCAGGAGGCGAGAGGAAGCGAGTGTCTATTGCGGAAGTGCTGGCAACAGATGCTAGCATCTATTGCTGGGACAATAGCACGAGGGGCTTGGATGCCAGCAATGCGCTTGAATGGACTCGAGCGGTACGGGCAATTACGGACATTCTTGGTCTCGCCACTATCGCGACGCTTTATCAGCCTGGAAACGGTATTTATAATATATTCGACAAGGTTCTGGTGCTAGATGGAGGGAGAGAGATCTTCTACGGGCGGCGGGAGGAGGCACGACCCTTCATGGAGAGTCTAGGATTCGTGTGTGCTGATGGCGCAAATGTTGGCGACTTCCTTACCGGCGTGACGGTCCCATCGGAGCGTCAGGTTCGTCCCGATAAGAGTGCCTCGTTCCCCAGGAGTGCCGTGGAAATCGAGGCTATTTACAATAAATCAGAAATCAGAATGAGGATGGCCAAGGAGTACAACTACGGCGAGAGCGACGCTGCCATGTCAAATACCAAAAGCTTTCAGGACTCAGTGGCACATACCATGGCCGGGAGTCTGCCTCACCGTTCACCGTTCACAGTCTCGTTTTCCCAGCAGGTGAGGGCACTAACCACTCGTCAATACCAACTGCTCTGGGGTGATAAAGCAACACTCGGCATCAAGCAGGCCTCGACCCTGATCCAGGCATTGATTGCTGGATCTCTCTTTTACAACGCCCCCGCCAATTCGCACGGGCTGTTCATCAAAGGTGGTGCGTTATTCTGGTCAACCTTGTACCATTGCTTAGTCGCCATGTCTGAAACCATCGCGACTTTCTTCGGACGTCCCATCCTCTCAAAGCACAAGGAGTTCGCCTTCTACCACCCAGCTGCCTTCTGCCTGGCGCAGATCGCAGCAGACATACCACCATTGTTCGTCCAAGTTACCGTTTTTGGAATCATCGTGTACTGGATGGCGGGACTTAGAGATACTGCCGGGGCCTTCTTTACCTATTGGCTTCTCATTTTCTCCAACTCCTTCTGCATGACGGCCTTTTTCCGGTTATGTGGTGCGGCCTTCCCAACGTTTGATGCGGCTTCCAAAGTGTCCGGATTCGTTATCAACGCGGTTGCAACATACACCGGCTTCATGATTCCTAAACCTGGTGAGCGCGTACCTCCCTTTTTCGACCCACGAACGGCACGCTGAAGTTAGGTTCTTATGCTGACGTTTTTATAGAAATGCATCCGTGGTTCGTATGGATTTATTGGATCAACCCATTAGCGTATACCTACGAGGCATTGGCCGCCAACGAATTCCACAACACAATCATCCCTTGCGTCGATAATAATCTAGTGCCTTCTGGCGATGGCTACACAAATTTGAACTTTGCCGCTTGCACCGGAGTCAGGGGCGCAACCCCGGGCGCGACTTTCGTTACGGGGGATCAATATCTAGACTCTCTGTCATATTCGCGGTCCCATCTATGGAGAAACTTTGGCATCGTTTGGGCTTGGGCGGCGTTATTTATTAGTTTAACAATCTTTTTCACAAGTCGGTGGCGAACGTATATCGGAGGCGGAATCCATCTCGTTCCCCGAGAACGCATGGCCATGAATAGACCCCTCGCGCCAAAGAAGGACGAAGAGTTCCAAGCTAGTTCGGGCTACCAGAGCACCGCACAGACTGAGAATACAGTCAAGCTTGAGCTGAACAACTCGGACGTGGAGGGCAATTCCCTCATGAGAAATGCTTCGGTTTTCACCTGGAAGAACCTCAGTTATACGGTTAAAACGCCTTCGGGAGACCTCAGGCTTCTCGACAACGTCAGCGGATGGGTCAAGCCAGGCATGCTCGGAGCTCTAATGGGAAGCAGCGGCGCCGGTAAAACCACATTGATGGATGTCCTGGCTCAACGAAAAACCATGGGGACGATTACCGGCTCAGTTCTCGTCGACGGACGTGAATTGCCAGTCTCATTCCAACGGTCCGCCGGATACTGCGAACAATTCGACGTGCATGAGCCATTTTCGACCGTCCGGGAAGCTCTCGAGTTCTCGGCGCTTCTGCGGCAGAGGCGAGATACGCCCGACAAGGAAAAGCTGGCCTATGTCGATACGGTAATCGACCTACTCGAGCTTCAAGATATAGAGCACAGTCTCATCGGGCGCCCGGGAGTGGGGCTATCGGTTGAGCAGCGCAAGCGCGTTAGTGTCGGGATAGAGCTTGTCGCTAAACCTGGTATCCTGATCTTTTTGGATGAACCTACGTCGGGCCTCGACGGCCAAGCCGCCTACAATATTATGCGGTTCCTCCGACAACTAGCTTCCGCCGGCCAATCTGTTCTTTGCACTATCCACCAGCCTAGCGAGCAAATCTTCTCTCAGTTCGACACCCTTCTACTTTTGGCAGAAGGGGGTAAGACCGTATACCTGGGAGATATCGGCCCAGGAGCGGCCACTCTCAAGGCCTACTTTGCCCGACACGGCGCTCCTTGCCCTCCGGATGCAAATCCAGCAGAGCATATGATTGACGTTGTATCGGGGGTAGAACACAAGAAAGACTGGCATCAGATATGGCTGCATTCGTCGGAGTATGAGCAGTCTATGGCATATCTCGACAGCATGGTCCGCACTGCTGCATCGAACCCACCTGGAGTGGAAGATGACGGACATGAGTTTGCCGCCTCCATGGCAACTCAAACCAAGGTCGTGACGAGACGGATGAATGTCACTCTCTACCGCAATACCGATTATGTTATGAACAAGATTCTTCTTCACATAATGTCTGGCCTCTTCAATGGTTTTACCTTCTGGCAGATTGGTAATAGCATAAAGGATCTGCAAAACGCGCTGTTCGCTATTTTCAACTTTCTCTTTGTTGCCCCTGGGGTCATCGCACAGCTTCAGCCTTTATTTATCGACCGTCGAGACATGTTCGAAATCCGAGAGAAGAAGTCCAAGACCTACCACTGGGCTCCCTTTGTCACGGGCTTAATCCTATCCGAGGTGCCGTACCTTATCGTCTCCGGTTTTGTCTACTATGTGACCTTTTACTTTACGGTTGGCTTTCCCACAGAAGCCAACAAGGCTGGCGGTGTCTTCTTCGTCATGATCATGTATGAATTTCTCTATACCGGCATCGGTCAATTCATCGCTGCATACGCGCCGAATGCCATTTTCGCCTCTTTGGTAAATCCACTACTCATCAGTATCCTGGTCTCGTTCTGCGGTGTTCTGGTCCCCTACTCTCAGCTGCAGGCATTCTGGCGCTACTGGATGTATTACATCAACCCGTTCACCTACTTGATGGGTTCCTTGATCAACTTTGCCCTCTTCGGCAGGCCCATCGAGTGCGAGGAATCAGAACTCGCTATTTTTAACCCTCCGGAAAATAGTACCTGCATCGACTTCCTGTCAGCGTACCTCCACGGAGCGGGCTCTGGGGCCAATCTTCTTAACCCCGATGCCACGAGCGGTTGCCGCGTTTGTCAGTATGCGTCGGGTACCGATTACCTTCGTACGCTGAACCTAAAGGCCTCTTACTACGCCTGGAGAGATGCGGGCATCGTCGTTGCATTCGTGTTTTCGTCGTATGGTCTAGTATATGGCTTGATGAAGCTAAGGACAAGGGCCACAAAGAAAGTCGAATAAACGAGAAGATTTGAGGTTGTATCATTCACTGCACCGCTGTTTAGACCATGCGAATTAGCTGGCTTGCCAGGATGGCAGGGCCCTTGAAAAGGTCAGCCATGGAAGAAAGATTCGCCAGGCAAGGCGAAGGAAGTAGGTGTAATAACAGTTCCTCTCTTCTGTTTTTCCATTAAAAGGTCATAATCATCATAATTAGTCTGACGTTCCTCTTTCATGTAGAATTAAATATTACCCCTAGTTCTGCGCCGCTCAAACCAAGCCATCAGTATGGCCTACTGCACTTCTCAGCTCAGGGAAAGGAATCTTTAGATGGAGAAGTTCAACCAGACCCGGTTTCATGAATTAGTGATCTCCTTTGGCATATACTCCATACAAATTCTGCTGCGGACATAGCCGAGACACATCAAGTGAGATTCGAATGCACATTTTGGTTATTTTATTATTCTGAGCCAGAAAATCTGTAGAGGCTAGAGAGCCAGGCAGTCCAGACTCCAGGGCCTTCAAAAAGTGACATTTGAAATATACCCGCGCCTCACGCCATCAGAAAACCCGACTTCAGAGCTGAGCAGCACGTCTCTCTTCACTGTCTTCAGTGGCTGCGACTAATATACTTCATTTTCGCCTGGTGATCTGTGGCTTCATATCACTCGGATATGCTTGATCTTGCCAGCAGTTGGAAATAAATGTGTCCATTCAGGAAAGTTCTCACGTAATATCATATCAATAGCTTAAAGAGCTTTATATACTCAATTTCACGGACCAGGACAATGAATAAATTACCGTAATCACTGCACATATCCGCGCTTGACGTAGACCTCGCTACAGTGGTACTTCCGACATTCGTAGGCTATTATTACATCGTTGATGGGACCCTTAATGCTCTCAACCCGCCACATCCCAGCATTCCTATCAAAACGAGAGGCTACTCACGACTCGGGCAATGGTGCGTTTTTTGCATCCCTTCTCCAGCGGAACATTATTGAATCGATCCGCAATCCAACCTAGATAATCCGCCTGCGCGGCATACGATACAGGATCGTGGTCCAGGTCGGGGTAAAGTAGGAGCTCTGCCGTAGAATTGGGAAATGCTTCACAGGTAAGGTCGAAATCCTCTTCAGTAGCATTTGCATACGTGAGCATGTCGGCAAGGCCCTGGACCACCAGCATAGGCTCGGCTAGCTCATGTGGGCCAGCACCGTTAAATCGTTCTTGCCAATCAAGAAGCTCTGGTAGCTCTAGCCAGCTGATATCCTTGTAGAGTTCGGTTTGAGTAAGATCCGAGTAGAGAGCTATGCCCGTTGCTAGGCATCCGTGATCCGCGAGCGGGATTCTATCGAGGACGATATCGCTGACGTAGTCTTCAACCCGGACGGAGGGAACGAGGCGCGATACAGATTGCAAGAAGAAAATGGAAACGACGTCGCCAACGGGCCCACCGTTGGCCAGACGGAAAGACTCGGGAATAAGTGACAGAGGACGTAGGGCTGGAGCGGCGGAAACGGCGCCGAGAAACCCCCCAGTCGCCTTGCCCGGCCGAGCCTCGCGCTCGTTGGTTCTCCAAGCCGTCATGCCGCCTTCACTATGTCCGACAACGACCCATTCATGGGTGAGCAGATTCCCGAGGCGGCTTCGCACGGCTTGGACAGCAAAACCAACATCGCCAGCATGTAAAGCCACAGATTCGTACATGAATCCTTGGGGGATATCGCTGCCCTGTCCCGCGTAATCAGGGGCAATGACGATGTAGCCCTGTTGGACGAGAGCAAATGGCCCCTCCCATCCGTAGTAAAGAGCTTTGTGATTTGAAGGAGCACATTGTCTCGTCCCCCCTGCAGTGCCGTGGGCCCAGACAACTGTGCGCAGCGCCTGTCCTTCTCCCAGGGGGTTTGAATACGGGATCAAGACGAATCCCGTCGCCGGGATGGCGTTTTCGTCGATATCCTCGCTCATGTAGAAGATTCGGGACAAGGAAACTCCAGAGGGAAGGGACCATATCCGAGAAATTTGCTCGGGGGTCAACTCGTCCCACTTGACAAGGTCGCCAGCTGCATAAGCGGAGACGTTAGCTGGACTATCGTAAAACTTGTCCGCAGCTACGTCAAAGTTGACCCAAGCGTCAGCCTCGGACGCAAGGGCCTTTTGGTACTCAAGATGGCAGGCTACACCGCAGGCCGAAAAGGTATTTTCTGTGGCTGCGTGGCATGGTAAAGTGCCGATGGAGATCAATGAGAGGAGAGTGAGAAGCTTGTGAGTCATGGTGGAAGATTGGAAGATGAGAGTAGAGTCAAGTGGACCGTTGGAAAATCACCTGTTGAGCAGAACTCAAGAGGGCCGAAGGAGGCAGTCCCCAGTCTTAATATAGTTATTTTACGAGACTGTAAGGACAACTCATCAATATCAGATCTTCCGAGGTCAAAAGCCGACGGAACACGCCGACGTAGTTAATCTAACCAGAATGCCTCAGTATCCTTGGATGATATATTGAACTTCCATGAACCGTAAAACTCGCGTGTCTACTGAGGGTAGAACGGAGATTTTCTGTGAGATGGGAAATGGTTCGGGTCCGGGGATGTTGTGATTGGAACAGCGGACGCGGAGAGATGTTGGGCTATTACTGAAAAGGGAAGCTCCACCCACCATAAGTGGGGCTAGCGTCAGTCTCTCCATCCGGCAAAGGCCCATCTCATACGAAGGATAATATCAGAACTCGGGCCAGTCCAGCCCAGTTTCTTCTCATCAGTACATACTCATCCTACCTTTGTTGTTGCGCCGACTGGCTCGCAAATTTTGTATTATGGGGCGCGAAGACATTACGAATACGGAACGCAAGACCCGATCCCGCGGCGGATGCGCGAATTGCAAGAAGTGGAGGCGGAAGTGTGACGAGACGAGTCCTGCTTGTCTTGCCTGCCACCGCCGAGGAATATCATGCGGGGGTTATAGGATCAATCTACAGTGGAATTGTGGGGTAGCTTCCCGTGGTTATCCGGCTGGCGCGACTCTTCCTATCCTCCCGCCGCAGGACGGTTCAGGAGACGAAAATCCCCGGAGACCCGCTCGCCCAGAGACGCGGAACACAGATAGGGGGCAAGATCGATCTTCCATTGTCAACAATCCTCCAATTGGCCAGTCGGCTTGTATAGACGATGAATGCAGGCGACTTTTCTCTAAATGTTTGTCTGTCCACATACTCTTCTATCAAGCTACTAAGCCTAAGTAAGCTACTAATGGTCTTTTCTGAGAATCAGTTCTTCAGAGTTATCCGAAGAGTCACCGGCGTTAATATCCGTTTGTGCCGCTTTGGAGTTGACGCACCCGGCCTATCCTCCAGAGCAACACTACTTGTTTGTCGAGAACGCCCTACGCGTTTTCCGATCCAGAAATTTCAGGAGAGGCACACTATGTGCCTGTCTACTTATGTACAATATCTGTAATACTCAAAGCTTGAGGTATAAGCTGCCCGCGCTCGACATCAACTCTTCTTGACATATACATCATACCCCGGTCCTTAATCAGCCTTCCCCTCTTCAAGCCGTTCCTTTCACTTCCTTCTAATTCCATCGCCCGTATTCTATCCAATAGCACAAATACTGCAACCTAGCTTATGCAGCGCTATACCAAGAAGCGGGGCAACTGTTGGGATGGAAGGCTGAGCAATGAGGTGGGCAGAAACCAGGAAGAGATGCAAGCCACCTGGCTGCACAGTGCTGGAAAGGAGGGAAGGAATGTTGGATGGTGCGCGCACACCGTTGTCCATCAAAATGTGGCCGCCCTTCCATCTCTCCGCTTGCATTCTGCATTCTCTAAAATGCAATCCGCTGCTCATCTGAATCCTGACGACAGGAATGCAACGAGATGCGTCGCCTCCCTAGCCGTCTCAGGCATCGCGGGCGTGGCCACGACCCTCCAGAAGCCACTACCAATAGCGCCGCCAACAATCCTCCGCACCCAGCTCTATCGACCGAGCCTCTGTCGTCGTCTCAGCCGGCACCTCAATCCGCACGCCAGCTAGCACCTCAATCACCGCCTACACCGGCACCAGCACCGACGCCAACACGTCCGTCAGCGCCACGAAAGAACATCCCAACTGCCATTGACGCGGCGGCACTCGCGGACAGCCTCTCATTCGAGCCGTTTCGCGGGTGCGACGGGTGCAACGGAATGTGCATGTTCCTCCAGAATGGCTCTAACCTTCTGCGACTGATGCGCGGTGAGCAAGTCCAAGTGTTTCGCGGAACAATAGGCCAGCTGATTCAATACGCCCTCCGCCACTGTCGTCTGGCATTGCTGCTGTACAATGCTGCATCGGGAGGCGTCACTGCGCCGAATTTGCGACGGCGCATGAACCCGCACGTGGACCATTCCCGAGACCCTCTGGTTCTCTCGGTCCAGCGCGTGCCTGACGGAGGTAAATTTGGGACATTCCGTGTTTTGTCTGTTCTGGAAGGCGATCCTGGTGTGAGGTGCCGCTTCCTCCAAATTAGCGGAAGCATAGGTGGGTGCGCCAAAGCATGGAAGGAGTGCTGCTGAGAGAGTCTCTGCTGACTGGTCACCATGGGGTTTTAGACAACTGGGCCGCAGAAATGCTTCCTCTCAGTCCGCCGAACCCAGATCCCGTTTCTCAAGCAAACATCGTCGTGATGAGGACGTGGCTTCGTAACTGCCTTGGGCAGGAAGGGGATCACGCGCATTGCCCTCAATGGAACGAAGCGGCTTCTCGACTACCCACTCGCGTCATCGATGTGCGGTCGGAACCGCCGCGACTCTTCACGCCCACAGCGACCGCTGTAGGGAAGTACGCTGCTTTGAGCTACTGCTGGGGTGGCCCACAACCGCATGAGACCACCACCTCGACACTCGAAGCGTACCATTGCGCATTGCCGATGGACGACTTGCCGGCGACCATCCAAGATGCCGTCGCCCTCGCGCGTGCCTTACCGGTCCAATTTCTCTGGATCGATTCGCTCTGCATCGTACAAGACTCGCCTGCTGACAAAACCAAGGAGATCGCAAACATGGGCCGCATCTACAAAAACGCATGGGTCACCATTTCGGCGTCGAGAGCGGCGAACTGCAATGAAGGGTTCCTCGGAATCCAGGAAGAAATAGTCGAGCGACTCTCGCATTCGGCCACGATTCCCATCGCTTGTTCCAACGGACAGATCGGCAGCGCCATGCTTTTCCAAGCGAGGTTCGACAAGTCCGACTCCAGGCTGCACAAGGCGCCCACCGACGACCGCGCGTGGACATACCAGGAATTCCTTCTTTCACCTCGGGTACTCAGCTTCTACCACGACGCTGTTGAGTTCAAGTGTCCAGCAGGGTCGAAGTCCAACGATGGGCTGGGGTCGCTAGGACAGCTGCTGAGTCCTCCTTTGATTGAGAGACGGTCGACCCTGCCGCCCATCTTCTTCCTACCGGAGTTGGGGCTGCAGGGCCTAGGGACCGTCTCTGCTGGCGTAAGACAACGGCTCACCCCCAAAGAGCTGGAGACTCTCCGTGCCCTGTGGGCCACAATCGTGCGGGAGTACTCAGCCGGCAGGCTTACAGACCCCGATGACAAACTTCCCGCCATTTCAGCCATCGCTTTGGAGTTTCACCGCCTATGGGGCGATGAGTACATCGCCGGGCTGTGGAGGAGTCGCCTGATCCAAGACCTCCAGTGGGTACGATCCGCTGTACTTGACCGCAACCTCACAGGACCTCGTCCCCGTCAGCCCACGCATTCCATCCCATCCTGGTCTTGGGCCTCTGCAAGGCGCTTCATGGTTATCCCAAACGCCAACAGATACCCGGTGGAATCGAGCAGGGTGGAAGTGCTAGAGTGCAGAGTGAACCTCGTTTCAAAAGATGCACCGTTCGGTCAGATCAGAGGAGGCGAGCTGACAATCCGAGGTCCCATCAAGTCTATGAGCCTGCGGGATACAGCAAAGTACTTCAGCTTCGGACCCAACGAGTCTGGGATCGTACTCGGTGCATTCTGGGAGGACCCCAAATGGGATGACTCGGACGCGGCGGTTGGACAAGCGACTGGACGCGGAAGCACCAACAGCGGCGTGCTGGAATTGAAGATACCTCGCGACCGAGGACCGGTGTTCTTCCTCGGCCTGTCGATGAGAGAGAATGACACACTGCCATACGAGACGTGTGGCTTGGCACTGCTAGAGACGGGAGACAACCGGTACGAGCGAGTAGGACTTTTCGAAATAAACCGCGATCGGAGTGTATCAGAGGCAGCCATGCAGCAGGGGGTTTTGGAGCGTTGGGGACAGGATTACGAAGTAAGGACGGTCTGTATACGATAGGTGCTCATCTGAAGGCGTTACAGTAAGAGAGGCAACAAGTGAGCCTCTCACCGGGAATCTCCCTGGAAACACTCCAGCTATATGCTGCTATCCTCGGTCCGCCGTCCCGACTCTCTCCAAGATCATCCTCGTCATCACTGTCTGCCAGGGGAATGAAAAAAAAAAAAAAAAAAAAAAAAAAACCGAACAATCTTTGCTTCATGTCCATTACACAACCTGAACTGTCCATTACATAGCACATTCCAGCCAATGCTCAATTCATACTCCGCAACCAGCTCCAGCGACTTCAAATGCAGGGCCACCGCAGCTGAGCGCCGGATGCGCCCGGTAAGAACGATGCGTTCCAAATTCGGCATCAAGGCGTTTGGAGATTTAAGCCTCAACCAGTAGAAACTACCCACCGAACAACGGGAGAGTGAGGGAGGGCAGTTGACGTGTTGACTCGGGTAATATTACATCGGTTTCGATATCCTACCCTATTTCTCCGTCGTTGGTAGAAACACGCTTCATACTCCTTGCAAAGAGCTGACCCTACCTCCATTCGCGCCCAAACTTCTCAATCCTCCACCCGATCCGAGCTTGCATACAAAACCTCAGGCCAGACAACAACGACCTTAAAACCATGAACACAGCTGCCTCAAAGGTGTAGAACCCGATAAGCTCAAGTATGTCCCGTTCCTGCACCGTCATCTTAACCACGTCGTCAAAGAAGTTCATGACCGAGTGCTCATTCCTAGCCCCCCCCCTCCTTCTATTTTCCCCTTTTCCCCCCCCCCTCCCAAAAAAACAGGGTCGACGGGAGCCCGGCCTCCTTCTTGTACATACCAACTTATCCAAGATCCTAACGCCATTTATAGCCCGAACTAGAACCCTCGCTTTTAGCTAAGCATTGGAATAACCTGGGAAGTATCAACGCCAGGATCAGCCTCTTACGAAGAATATCCGAGCAATATCTTTCGCTTACGCAGGACATATACAGACTGGACGTCGATCTCGAACGGCTGGCATCTCTCAATGACCCATTTTCTGTCCATCTCCCAGAAGTTGTAGGGGTGATGGACCTACCCAATTTTGTCTTCGGCCGCATCAGCCCACGCCTCGACTTCTGGAAACGGTTCCGTCAGGCTCAATTCAAGGCGAAGAACACACTGGACGACGACATTGAAATAGTCAGCGGACTCCCTCGCTCACTCTTGGACATTTTAGCCTGCTTCGATGAGCCGGCCGTGGAAGAGCGGTTATGGCTTTGGCATGGAACAGCGGGCCGCGTCCTGCAAATCCAGCTCTGGGACGCTTAGCGATTCAGTGGCATCCTGCTGGCACGGCGGACTCGAGGAAGTTACCGTGCTGCTTCGATTTCTTTGCCGACTTCGGAAGAGCTCCTAGGCCTCCTCGTCGCGTCGTTGAATTCTTTACGACTAGGCGTGCAACAGCCGGAAACTCAGCACTTGCTCATCTGCCATGTATCGCTCTATCCGTATATGATCTCCGCCTCAGAGTTTACCCCGCTGCAATCCCATCCGGAATAAAAAGCGCACCTGAACCGAGTACGCGACTTCTTATCGGAACTCGACCCTACGGATAATTGTCAAGTTGGACTCCAAGTCATTGATGAGGCTTGGCAGAATGGCGATGAAGCCGTCGACCTCGACGCGGAAGTTAGGCTACGCGGCCTGGAGCTTGCTTTGTTTTGAGAAAACTCTGCGGCCATTATAGCGATGGAGCAGGGCCCTAATCTTCATTCGTAGGAAGAGGTAAAGTGAACCTCGGGGCGTTGTATCAGCGTTCTACTTCCCCGCAAACTCCAACTGGAGTAAGCTTGAGCGGAAGTTACGACGTCCATGTCCCACAATAATATCCGCTCATGGACTAACTCAGAACAGAGATGCGTATTTCAGACCGCCGTTATACAAGATCACGACTCCTTCCGCTATCGATGGGGTTGGAATCGAGGACTTGTGGGTTCACTCGTGAGTATAAAAGTAGGCTTACCGGGTATGATGGTCTCCCTAGTTCCTCGACTTGGTCCTTCTCACCAAAGAAAAAAAAAAATATTCCTAGGTCGAATCCTAGAGTCCAAATTGAATACTTCCACTTCTTTTATGAAACTTGCTTTACATGATGGCTGCTCTCTCGACATAAAGTACGTCACTGGAGTTTGTTTAGAGACAGACAATCAACGTTTTGGTCCAAATAATTCTTTGGGCCTTTGGACTTTGAGCTCGGGTGGGGTGTACACTAGCTGCAAGGAACCATTGTTTGCGCTTGCAAGCGTTTGGGGACTCTCCCAGTGACTCCGCGGCTTGTTGCTCTCGACTTGGATGAGGAGTCATTGGTGTTTAGTGTTTGTGCAACATCAAAGTTGATTGTTGAGAGAGCAATCAGGTCTGGTCCAGCTGGAGGCCGCCTGGGGCTGGGCATTGGGCAGGGCGGGGAGCAACAGGACCAAATGCGAGGTCGCATGTCAACCGACCTATGACCCCTGAGGTCAGCCTGTTTTTCCAGGGTTCGATGGCGTCATTCCCATAGGTCGGTTGAGCTCGAAAAGATCAACCGACCTATGGGCCACTGGTCAGGTGAGCCACACAGGTTGTGGTGGAAGGTAGTAACTAAAAAAGATAGAAAAGTAAAAGAAATAAAAAATATTAAAATAAAATTAGTTTAGAATTAGTTTTAGATTAATTTTAAATTAATTTTTTTATTATATAAATTTAAAAGTAATTTTTCTTTTTTATATATAATAAGATTAATTTTAGATTAATTTTAAATTAATTTTTTTTATTATATAAATTTAAAAGTATTTTTTTTATATATAGTAAGATTAATTTTAAATTAATTTTAAACTAATTCCTTTTATTATATAAATTTAAAAGTAATTTTTCTTTTTTATATATAATAAGATTAATTCTAAATTAATTCTAAATTAATTCCTTTTATTATATAAATTTAAAAGTAATCTTTCTTTTTTATATATAATAAGATTAATTCTAGATTAATTCTAAATTAATTTCTTTTATTATATAAATTTAAAAATATTTTTTTTTATATATAATAAAATTAATTCTAAATTAATTTTAAACTAATTCCTTTTATTATATAAATTTAAAAGTAATTTTTTTTATATATAATAAAATTAATTTTAAATTAATTTTAAATTAATTCTTTTTATTATATAAATTTAAAAGTAATTTTTTTTTATATATAATAAAATTAATTTTAAATTAATTTTAAACTAATTCTTTTTATTATATAAATTTAAAAGTAATTTTTCTATTTTATATATAATAAAATTAATTTTAAATTAATTATAAATTAATTTCTTTTATTATATAAATTTAAAAATATTTTTCTTTTTTTATTTATAATAAAATTAATTTTAAATTAATTTTAAATTAATTTTTTTATTATATAAATTTAAAAATATTTTTTATATATAATAAAATTAATTTCTTTTATTATATAAATTTAAAAATAATTTTTCTTTTCTATATATAGTAAAACTAATTTTAAATTAATCTTAAATTAATCTTAAATTAATTTTAAATTAACTTTAAATTAATTTTAAAATAATTTTCTTTTATTATTTAATATAATAATTTTTAATTTAAATTTAAAAAAATTTTATATGTAGCTTACCTAGCCAGTGACCCATAGGTCAGCTGATCTTTTCGAGTTCAACTGACCTATGGAGATGACGCCATCGAACCCTGGTAAAACAGGCTGACCTCAGGGATCATAGGTCGGTTGACATGTGACCTCGACCAAATGCAACATTGAAGTGTAATTATTCGGGGGTGGCTACTTCGCACTAATCCTCACTCGGCTGCTGTTTGGTGGCTCATTCATGACTCCGCCGAATGACAAACAAGGGTCAAGGGCCAAGGGCAGGGACCGGGGCTGGGGCAGGCAGCATCGATCAATTGTTTGCATTGATCCCTGCCGTAGGGGTGGCTGCCTACTTAGATGTGAGAATTGGGGGAAAGGACGCAAAGGAGGTATAAAGGAATGACTTCTTCCTTGCCCAGTCCTCATTCATATTTCAAATTTCAAATTCAAAACTCTAAATTCCAACTTCTTTTCAACTTGCCAGCCATTCCGAAGCAATGAGACACTGGGCTGACGGCTCTTCTAACCTCCTCGGGCTTGCCTCCATCGGCAGCCTGGTTGGAGCAGAGCCCAAAATAGCGTCCTTCATCGAATCATCGCCATTATTATCTTACATCTCTTCCTTCTTCGCCTCTTGGCTCCGCATCGATGTCGCATCCTTAACAATTGCCCTCGCCATCCTTGGCACCTTTCCTTCCGCTTTTGACCGCCTCCGTTCCATCGCATCTCGCCTCACATGGTGGATTGCCAAGCACTTTATGGCCGCCGTCTGCATCAGTGGAAATGACCTCCTGAACAAAGAAGTCATCAATTGGCTGAGTTACAACATTCTACCGGCCCGCTCCGTGCGGATGCTATCTGCTCGCACCGAGGCCATCCCGGATCCCTACAACCATTGTCGACAAGAGCAGGAGCGGAATGACATACGGGACGAGAAACGCGTCCCCGTGCGCTATCTCCCCACCTACGGCACGACTTGGTTCTTCTACGACTGGAATCTCTTCTTCGTGAAGCGAAACCCTCAGAACTACCATGGCCTAGACGATAACGGAATCATTCCGGTCGAATTCACGACCGCCCCAGAAGGTTCCGAACCGGTGACCGTCATGTGCCTGGGCCGGTCCGCCGAACCAATTAAGAAATTCCTGCAAGCCTGCCGAGACTTCTCCGATGAGCAGCGAAATGCCTACACAAGCGTCCGTTCGTCCAAGAAGACCGACTACGTTGCCGAGGATTGTTGGGGCTGTGTCGTCTTGCGTCCCATTCGACGCATGGAAACCGTCCACTTCGACGAGAAAACCAAAACTAGGTTGGTGAGGGACGTCAAGCAATACCTCGACCCCAAGACGAGGAAATTTTACAACAGCAAAGGCATCCCGTATCGGAGAGGGTACCTCCTTCACGGCCCTCCGGGAACTGGGAAGACGTCCCTTTCTCTCGCCCTTGCTGGTCTTTTTGGCCTGGATCTCTATCTTTGCCATGTTCCCAGCATCAAGAGTGACTCTGACCTGGAGAACCATTTCTCAACGCTGCCACCTAAGTGCATTGTGCTCCTCGAGGATATCGACGCCGTGGGAATTAAACGACGGAGAGAGAACGATGAGGACTCGGACGCCGACGATGATTCTGAGATCGATGAAGACGAAAACTACCCGAAGAATCACTCATATCCCGGCTGCTCTCTCGCCGGGTTGCTCAACGTTCTAGACGGCGTGTCCTCCCAGGAGGGCCGCATCGTATTAATGACATCCAACTTTGCGCACCGACTTGACCGCGCCCTCGTTCGTCCCGGACGGATCGACAAGATGATCTTCCTCGGTAACATCTCGCGGCGGAGCGCCGAGTTGATGTTCGAGAGGATGTATCTGGCCGCTGAGGACGGTCTGCAAGGCGAGCTAGAAAATAAGCTCTCCAGGGAGGAACTCAGGGAGCTCTCGGAGAAGTTCGGATCCAAGGTCCCGAACGAGGTCTTCACTCCCGCCCAGCTCCAGGGCTTCTTGCTAAATTATAGGCAGGACCCACACGTCGCCGTCGAGGAGATCGAGTCCTGGGTGGAGGAGGAGAGGAAGGCCATGGAAGATATGGAGGCGCTGAAGCGGGCGGAGGCCGAAAGGCGCAGGAGGAAGCGGGAGGCTAAGAGGACTCAGGTGAATATCGACCTGGCTGGTATATCGGATCCGCGGAGGCGAGTGGAGGACATGGCGTATGAGGTTCCGGTAAACGGCGATGGTCAGCCCCAGGCGCCGACGGGGGAGGAATCAGTGAAAGAATCGCCTGATAGAGTGGATGGCCCAGATTCTCCCACAAGTGGTGGGGATCCTGTCAACTCAGCGGACGGCTTCGTTCGCGTACGTGACTTTTAGGCAGAAAGAGGGCTCCCTTGCTAGCCGCCCCTGACTCTTGCCTATCTGTACTACTAGTTCCTCAATATGAATTTTCTCTCGGTTTGAAGCACCCGAATGGGGTCGTATATATTTGCCTGTGCAGCCCTGTGGCCCTTGTACTTCCATATTAAAGTTTCTAAATTTTACGGTACTCTCGCTCGGGTGGTGGGAGAGCTTTCCGTCCATTTCTTTTCATGATCAGGTCCCGCCTGGTAAGATGCTCCGTTTGAGAGGTTAACGTAGACCAAGCTTGGAAGGTTGGGGAAACTTCTTTAGTCTCAAAGAGACTATGCCAGTCTCCCATCACTTTTATATCGGACGGGAAACGACAGGGAGCTTGGCCAAGTCGCCGGGGAACCGACTTGAAGAGTTCGAAAGTGTGCGGTTCACCCCCAGCA
>JUDQ01000212.1:0-16560 GCA_000812075.1 Scedosporium aurantiacum
CCTTATGGATGTTAGACAAGCGTGATAACCAACTACACCACCGAACCAATGATTGATTGATGAACGAACAGCGCTAGAGCGAGAATATGGGGCAACGGGCCTTGTGGAATTTACGACGCAAAGGGGGGAAAGGGAGGGGAAAAAAAGAATAAAATAAAAATAAATAAAATAAAAAAAGAAGTGAGATAGAGAGAGAGAGAGCAGAGAACCGATCTCATTCTTTTCTCCTGTGCTTCGCCACTCAAGGGTTTGTCCAGGCAGTCGATCCTAAGACGGTGGTGGTTTGTCCTCAAATCCAACTTTAATTCCGAGGCTTGGGATCGCTCCCATCAATCCTCGTCGTTGGAAGAAGACAACGTCTGCCACACCGCCACACTAAACGCATAGATGATGACCATGATTACCGTGATGAGTCCGGCTACGCCACACATCATCCAGAAGAATTTCTGGTCCTTGTCGGTGTTGGCGATATCGCTGAGATTCATCCCAAAGTATGAAGTAGAGAAGGACAGCGGTAGGAACACCACAGTCACGACCGTGAAGATTAAAATGGCACTGCCCTGGTCTCCAGCTTTCTTTGTGAAATCGTTTTGCTCGGCGGTGTATCGTCGGTATTCCTAGCTTGTCATGATCAGGCATCTTCATCTCTCTTGCAGGAGGCGTTTTGTCCAACCTACTGTATCAAAAGTCGTCTTTACATGACCGATGAGTATATCAATTTCCTTCTGATGGGCTTTCACTACCTTCAACGCCCAGCTAACCCGTTTCGATATAGAATCTACCTCCTTGTCGTCGCACTCTTCAACGCCCTGAGACCTGTAGGTTTCTTCCATGTTCTCGACATCTTTTTCCAATTCATGGAGGAAATCGATCTTGGCCCTATCAGTCGATTGAATTTTTTCGAGTTCCGGAACCAATTCTTCATATTTATCCAGTAGGCATCCATGGCGGTGATTATTTGGTGTCGGAAGGATCTCCGTGAGCAGATAAACCACCAGCCACTCAACCGTCTTGCGGCTCTGAAAAGAGACAGGCCGCACTTCATTAGTTCAGGCAGTATAGCATCAAATAGTTGCACTATATGACAGTCCCTGCCCGAAGAGAGTGCGTGGAGGTCTGTACTACACGCAATTTGGCCCAAGTGGCAAGAAGTCAAGGGCAAGACGAACGTGGAGTGGGAAGGTGCTTACATGCGTTTCATTAGCGGCAACATCATGAAGATGCCCGATATAGTTCTATCAAAGTTTGTCAATAGGATGACATGGAGGATTCGTTTCACATTGTACTTACGGCGAGATACTTTGGTAAATAGGGACATTGTAGGCCGAATGGTTGGTGAGACGGGCCACCCTAGGTCCCAGGAATGAAGAGATAATGCATCCATGAAGTGCACCAAGTTGTTGGTTTGGGGTTGCGCGGCCGGCAGGTGTTGCTGCTTCTGTTATTTCAAGTTTTGTCAGGGCACGAAGTATCATCACTAGATATCAAGCATTCAAATGTCTTATTGACGCTCGTAGTCCCTATGGCTCTCTGCAACCCCCCTTCTCTTCCGGCCGACCCATGATAAAACAAACAAACCGACACCCAAAACCCAGGCCTCCTTACCTCCACAATTATCCATTCAATGTAGTAGCCTGAGATAGTGTCCTATCCCGATATATACTCAAGCCTCGGGCTGGAGGCGGTCTTCTTGGAGCATTCGAATTGGGCAATGACTCAAGCCGAAACGGCGAGGCTCTGCTGACAGCGACCGTAGCCTTTGTTCGAGAGCAACTTGATTGCGTTAGTAGCTCGTTAGAACTGTGGAGGGCCTTGCTAGTTTAGGCTGTCCTCTCCAGATATTCGATGATTGGAATGCTTCGTACCGCTTCACTCCCAGTGCCTGCTGGCGTCTTATATTGAAAGAGCCGTAAATGCACCATTTCACGCATTTTCCGAATGAGGGAGAGTCGATGGATGACATAGGCTGCAATACCAGAGATAATAAGCAGGGCAACGAACAAGAGTCCATATTTCGCCGACGTGCTGATTTCGGAATTGGGTGACACTTCTTGAACACTAGCCATATCCTAGCTACAGAAGCCGAGATGACTTTAAAGTCAGACCCTAAGTTGGATGTCTTTGGCCGGCTGAGAGTAAAGGAAATAGAAAACAAGTATTACGAGTCCAGTCTCCTCTCTCTCTCTCTTTTTCTCTAAAGGCAAGACTATGGTATTGTATAACGTATCCCAAGAAACAGACAATCTGGACCAGTTTTATGCGATACGTCCTACTCAATACTACCAATGGGTTCCCTCGAGCACGAGACTTGCAAAGGGGCCTCCGCGCAGCCAGGAATGGAATACACTTTACACACTTTGCACGAGGCACTTCCGGCTACAGACCGTGCTGCCTCGGATTGAGCCATTATTAGAGTGGAGCCAGGCGGGGGTTCTGCAGTAATTTGGGTGCGGTTGGGGAGGTAAATACTAACGAGGTAAAGAGGCAGCCTGTGAATGCCGAAGTTGGGATCTTCGGGTCGTAACTGCGAGGAGCTGGATCTGGCAAGTTTGAGGAGGGATCAAATTATTATCCCTCACTCAATCTTGTGGTTCCACAAAAAGCATAGCCACCATTTCCTGCAGCGCTGAAGCACGCATTACTCGTGCAGTCGCATCGCTGCCCCATACACAAGACTTGGAAATTGTGAAGCACAAGCACACTCGAGGGGTATCCGCGACTAACCATCTGGGGTAGCTGTATCAGACTTCGTAAATGCTCGCCAAAACACATCACCCATGCCACACATGCCACCAGGCGTCCTATGCACGATGCTAATGCAATGCAGGTTAGTTAAAACATCCCGTTCAGGTTCCACGACTTGTCACCTTGAACTGGGCCGGCGGCTAAGCAATACCTCCACGTGAGCCCATCGAAGACATGGACATCAGGTACATTGCCATCTCGGATTTTTGAGATCCCATGCCATGAGGATGAGGGATTTTTGGAGTCGCTGGGCGAAGTGTCTAGAACAGGCAGCATATCCTGCTTGGCCGAAGCTCTCCTCACCCGAATTACGAGCCGATGAGCAACAATGAAGCCGTTAATAGATGACGTCAGTGCAGTACTTGAAAATGGAAAGTTGTCAGGAGTGAATGCTGCATGTCGTGTTCCCCCAGGGATTCCTTCCTCGAGATAATGTCTAGCCTCGGCCAACCTCCTGGCACGGACGACTGACGCATCAGCAAAAGTTCAAAAGTTCATCACCCTGGTTGTGCATTAAGCTGTTTAACTAACCACCTGGAACTCAGCTGGCCAACATGCACTTCAACACATCAATTGATGTCAGAGGTAAATGGGCGGTTCAATGGCCGTTGCTCAAATTGTGGAATTCTGCCTCCCACACAGGCGGGATGCAATGTTTAAGGGAAGTGTCTCCGCTTTCCTGCCTAATGTTGGTCACCATCCCATGGCTGTTCTCGAGCGAGCATGTGTAGCAGCCACTCCATTTGACTGAAGGATCACCGAAGGTATTCCACGCTGAAGATGGCCCCTCCATTCCACGCATGTTGATGCCGGCAGTCCAAGTCCATGCTGTGCCCTTTGCGCAAATGCCTAGATCCTAGACCACACTCAAAACAACCACTATGTTAACACATCCACACTGCTCGTGGAAATGGTGGTCGCATTGTCTCTGGCTCAGCAAGCTCGACGTTATTGCCAACTACTTTGGTTCCCTCCAAGGCGAACCCAATCCCATCAATATCTATCTATCGTACCAAAATACCCAACAGTCCCCGAAATGCAGCTCGAATAGCGCCATTCGTTTAGACGATGGGAAGCAGACCCGGACGTTGGTTTACTAGGTCCAAAATTGGCGAGAACAGCTGTGTCCCCGCACCCTGGCCTTCGCTGGTCACATCGGCTTCCTTGGCATGCTGTAACAGCTTTTTCCAACTCCACCACTCCCATCCCTCACATTTATTTGGCTCCAGAATCTCCGGCTCCTGTCCTTCGTCCTCGCGCTCACACACGGTGAAGACGGTGATGTAGTGTTTATTGTCTGCTTCCATGATGTCGTTCGTCACTGTAAGGTATCGGATGTTGCGAACTTTGAGACCAGTTTCCTCCGCTACTTCGCGAGCGGCGCACTCCTCAAAGGACTCGCCGAACTCTAAATGACCGCCCGGGAGGGCCCATGTTCCTGCGCCGTGAGAGCTGAGGCGCTTCCCCATGATAAATCTAGGATTGTCGGCTGGCTCTCGAGACGATGCGAGCACGAACGCAGCAACGCCTACTCGGACCTGGGGTGGGGCTGCTGTCATAGCTGATGATAATGGGAGTTGTTGATGTATTGAGCGAAGCAAGTCTGGTAGGAGGATCGATGATACGGGATGCTCGTTCTTGGGGAACTGGGGTGAGTCTGGTTCTATGGGTCGGGTTGGACGAAGGAAGCGTTGAGAGGTTTCATCCAGCTAGAGGAAAGACAGAAAAATTGCAGGTGAGTCAGAGGAGAAAAAATGACAAGATTGGAGGCAATATGGAAAAAAAAAACGGGGCTTCTATTTCTAATTCAAATTTCTGTGACTCCGCATATAACTTGACATCTGAGGTTCTCCACACATCAAGGTCATAACGAACCAAAGATTTTAAAGCCTATTTCTGCATCTCCTGGTGGTCTTCTCAAAGACTCAAACAATGGGCGACAGTTCTAATTATGGATCTCCCCCGCTCAAGGAACATTTGGAACCAAGCCGTGTTATCCCTTGCTCCCATGCTGTGGGCGCCTTGGAATCGACGAAAAGCCACTGCAGTAGCCTGTGAAACGGCGAATCAGTTGGTGTTTCGAATTATCCTTCATTATTATCTATCCTTGATTGCGCTTCTTGAATCTTGTTATCATTCGATTTCGGAGAGGGCTCATTTCTCATGATACCGGCGCTCTCCATCGTGTCTCTTATGGCCAGGAGTCGTAGATGTTAAAACCGTGCGGCAATCTGAGAGATACGATTGTTGGGGTATTCCTGAGGACGACAAAAGCATATAAATCCGAAGGATGCCGTTGCCCAGGACCGGTTGCCCAATGGTGACCTACGTGATTTATTACTTGGTTGTTGAATGGAGCTGCCATGTTCTATAAGACTGAGCGAGAGGAGCAAGAAGCAAAGATGCTGGCGGGTCACGCGAAAAGCCTCTCATTGGTGCAGCTTGTTAGGTGATAGAAAGGTGCAACGTTCAAAATTAGTTTGACCATCACGAAATCCGCCATTGAAGTTTTGAACACCCCCTCACTCATCTATCTTAGCTAGTAGAGCCTATACTGGCTCCCACGCTTTAAAGGTACAAACGTCGCCTCTAGAACCCTAGCGTCTTAATCATCTTCAGGCCGATACCGCCACAACTAAATGGCGCAGAGACTTTGTTCAGCATGCGGAGCCATTACTCTGCGGGCCCTGTGCCAGGATAACGGCTACCAACATTTGCCGCATAGCAGGGATATCTTTAAGTCGGCAGAGAGCTGTGATTTGTGCGATTTGATCAGGCAGGCAATGCATCAGAACGTGTCATATAGGGCTGGGACTCGGCAGGAAAGAGAGCAGAAGCTATTGGAAGACATCTCTCTCGACCCCATCGTCATGTTTGGAATTAAATCTTCATCTCTGGATGGTCAACAGTCCGACCCTTCGGATATTGAAGATCCGTTGAGCTTGGTGGGCATCAATGTCCATATGCGGGTTAAAGGAGGTGAAGATATTGCTCAGCTAAGTCTGGCTGCCGATCCAGGTAAAACACAGCAAGCACCCTTGTTCCATTTCAGTATCAGCAACTGTTGATTTTCTAATAAGCAAGAACCATTTAGGCAGCATGGCGGCCCGAACAGGCCATGTGGTTGGGAGGCCACTTTTCCAAGATCCATCTTGTGCCGAATCCTTCGATCTCCTGAGAAGATGGTTTGACCATTGTGTCTCAAACCATTCGGCCTGCCACGCATCATTCATCGATCCAGAGCAACACCATATAAACATTATGCCGAAACTTCCCACAAGGGTGGTCGATGTTGGACCACCTGACGGGTCCGAGGAGCCACGACTAAAAGTCACCGGCGGGGCGTGCGCTCGCTACGCCACCCTCAGTCACTGCTGGGGAAAGCATCAAATCATCACGACTACGCGGACAAATTTGGAGCAACACTGTGCATTGATTCGCTTCGCTAACCTTTCCAAGACTTTCCAAGACGCTGTGGTCATTACACGTGCACTAGGACTTCGCTATCTGTGGATTGACAGTTTGTGTATAATCCAAGATGATCCGGATGACTGGAAAAGGGAATCGGTCATAATGGGGAGGATCTACCAGAACGCTGCCATCACCATTGCTGCTTCATGGGCAAGAGATGGGCGTGAGGGATGCTTCATACCACGCTCGCACCCGCCGCCGCAGGTTCGACTACCGTATTCAGTTGACGGTATTGATATCCCCGGCGAATTCGTATATTCTGGGCTTTTTCCTGATGGCGAGACGAGCGACTTAACCCAATCACCGTTGGGGCAACGTGGTTGGATCACTCAAGAGTGGATGTTGAGCCCTCGAACCATCCACTACACCGGGGCGCGCCTCTTATGGGTCTGTCGGACCATTCTCGAAGGCGAGGATGGTGAGGTTGTGGTCCAACGAGACGAGCAGAGACTGCTGGAAGGCGTCAAGATCCTGAAACTCTACAAGTTGGAGCCTCCTGAGAAGCGCGATGCCTCAGATATGGATAGCACTGTGGGATTCTTTGAGAATTGGTGCGATGTAGTATGTACTTACACATCGCGCCAGTTAACTTACGAATCGGACAAACCAGTCGCAATTCTAGGCCTGGCCAAAGAAATTAGCGAAGGCATTCGCGCCGAGTATATTGCCGGAATATTCTACGAAGCGGACCGACAGCGCTCAGACATCGCACTGGATAGAAGCAATCAATCACACTATCCTTCGGATTCTAGGCTTCCTGAAACTCCGTCGAGCCTAGAAGACTACTGCATGATGATTCAGTTATTCTGGTTCGGCAAGACTGATCTGACACGCCCTGCTACCCTCCGCCACCTACCATCTTGGTCGTGGACTTCAACAATAGGTGAAGTTGCTTATCACATCCCAATACGAACTTCAAGGTTGATCGCAAGTCAAATCCACATTCAGGATGCGTCTACGGTAGAACCGTATCTTGGAAGTGGTGCGTCGCTACTCCTCACCGCATCAATAAAACTGCTTCAATTAGAAAAGTACGTCGTGGTGCAAGGAGACATAAGGTTAGATTGGCACTTAAAGCCAATTTATAAGTTTTACTCCCGATCGACGTTTACAGGAGGACCATCTATTGTTGCCATGAAACCTTTCTACATCGCTCATGCAGATTCAACGCCTATGGGTTGGGTATCTCTTGATGATGGGATACTACCACGTGAGAAGCTTTTTGCGGTATTATTCTCTGATAACGAAATATCGGGCGCATTTGACGGATTCAATGTTATGGTCGTGACCGAGAGCGGTGAGTCCAACATGGACTCAGAAAGGCGGTTCGTGAGGATCGGGGTGGGCGAGATCTTAGAGAAGGGATGGTTCGATGACGCAAAACGTGAGCGGATCTTACTGAAGTAGTTTCCTGGTTGTCAACTACTTAGGGAAAGTAACAATGCGCTACTTTGTTATCGGTAGATGGTCTACGGCCATCCAGGGCCATCCTGGGCGTAGGTGGATGAGGGCGCGGTTTACCTCTTATCACAAAATCCTCGACGCTGGTCGTTGCAACAAGACGGCGCTCTCCGTCATGCGCAGCAAGGTCGAGCTTGGTAGGGTCAACATTCAACATTCTCGTATCTTCGTTATATGCCATCCAAAAAAATCTCACCCATAATCCCTAATCTAAGTGAGCGTAAGGCGCTAAGAGACCAAGCCTTTCTATTAACGAGGACTGTCAGAAACCCACACCCGGAGATATAGACCCTGCGGCTAATAATCTTGGTTCAAGGAGATTTTGCCGTTCGAATTTAACAAATCTAACATTTTTCTCGGTTATGCAGCCGAAGCTCCCCATCCTAATTGTCCCCTTCAACAAAGCCAGTTGATATACTGCGGGGCAGCTATTACGTTGTATAGCGGTAGGTAGACAACCAGTACGAAAGAGCCCCAGCCATGTGTATTGCATTGCACTCCGTCCCTCCCCGCCCTTATTTTTTTTCTTTCTTTATATGGCTGTTCTCCAATCATGGGACCCAGTGAAACTCACAAACTAACAGGGGGAAAAGGTACCTAACCAGAGTAAAGGATAAAAAAATAAATATGGGAGGTGTTCCTTGGGGAGGTGGGGAGGGAAGGAGGGGAGGGGGGAGGGAAATAGCTCGAAGGAATCAAGGCATCCTCAGAGGCTCTGAAAAGAATCGAATGACGGGACAAGATGTCAGATGCGGAAATACCAAAATAATGCCTCCTCAGCCCTGTCTATGGAGTTGTGGCGCGGCAAATCACCAGAGTAAACGGTTGCGCATAACCTTTATAGCAAGAGCCCCTATGTACTCTGCCCGTTGGGGTGTTGGAAGGAATACCGAGACGGGCAGAATACAGTCACCAGTCGGTGTCTAAGCCACTTCTCTGACACACTGTACGGGCAAGGCTAAATGATAGACACTGGTGTCATCGGGCCTTCCCAGTCATCCGAGGAAGCGGGGGCCGGAACAGGAGGGGGAGGGGGAGGTGAAGAGTTAGGTGTATGGTTGGGAACTGGGTCATTTGACGTTGACATAGCACATGGAGAGACGTAATTCCACATCATGGTGCCATCAGGAGAGACAGAAAACGTGAAGCTTGCGCCGTGCAGAGGATTTGGATGTAGGTGTCTGATGAATCTGTTAGCCCCAGGCTGACTTAGAACAGTGCTGCAAATACATACAAAGTAGCACCTGGGCGAATATAGATGTTAAAGGTATTGTGGATAGTAATGCCATTGTTCGTGTGATAAGTGCTAGCCATGGTAAAGAGTATATGACTGATTCGGAGTAGGATAGAGTTTGGAAAAGTAGGAGAGAAGGATTAAGCATGCGAGGAAATGAAATATAAGGGTGTAGTAGAAGTAGGATAAACTGTGGAAAGGCGGGAGAGAAGGATTAAGTATCAATGCGAGAAAATGAAATATAAGGGTGTAGTAGAAGTAGGATAAACTGTGGAAAGGCGGGAGAGAAGGATTAAGTATGCGAGAAAAAAAAAAAGTATAGAGTGGGGTGGGAAAGTTAGTGAGAGTTCCTTATGAAATAAATAAGGGAGGAATCGAGGTTGTCGAGGAGTGGCACAAAGACCAGTTTTTATAGTCGAAAAGTCTTGGCACGAAATCTCTATCTCCGATGCCTGCCAAGCGTCCGACCAGTTGTTATTGATGTTAATTGAATGTTATCAGCGTTGTTGTAGTTGCTAACTTCCGAATTTCTATCGCATTCGCAACAGCCTTGAACTTAGTCAGGGTTATCGCCTGTGTTGGCGCCATCACCATCATCATCGCCGTTGACATTGGCCAATGTGATAATAGCAAATGCGGCCAAAGCCTTGCCAGATTGCATCGTCTTGTTCCAGGTCATGGCGATGAACCAATCGGAGCAGATTGTTGCAGCCATGATGGGGCTAGATCACATTACGGATGTCTTTTATAGAACCGGCTCTTCATTCCCGTTGCCGTTAATCGTCCGTTTCTAGACGTCTTGGCGTTTTATTATTTATTTGTTTAATTTTTTTTTTCCATTTCTCTTTTATACTTAGTACTCCTAAGTAAGCATCCAACAAGCATGGGCTTTTCTCCCCCATCCTTACTAGGAATAAGTAACGGCCTCTTGATAGTATTAAGCTAAAGATCTTCCTGTAAGTTAGGACTACGACCAGCGTTGGGGGTGCATTATTTTATCGGCGGACTTGTTTTAAATGCGCTGCGATGTCGTTCTCATCTTGGCGAAACGGGAGTTCAAAGTTGCAAAGTCACACCCCTTCCGTTTCTGCGCCAAGTCCCCCAGCCCTTGCCCGATATGCTACCCGTTCAGGACGAGTCAATCCCAAGTCCCCATGAAGAAAGAAGTACAACTATTGCGGGCAGAACGTGCCAGCTTGCGTGTTATATTGTAGTTATCTTGATTGTCACTAGTTATATTTCTAATGTTAAGGTTACTCGATTATTAGAATGTCAAATTGCGAGACTGTCAAATTCCGAGATTGTTAAATTGCTAGATTGTCAGATTGCCCCGTTTTAGACTGTTCGTAGATGTCAGGTACTGAATCTTAACCAAGAGTATTTACAGTTTCGATTCATGCAAACATGGCCTTGTTTTCGCCAGCTTTCTGCAGCCCACTTCCCCTGTATGAAACCGGTAGGAAGTTCAGGTAGTTAATGAAGCGAGTACGCAACCTCTTCCAGGCCACAGCCAGGCTTGAGGGGCCGGGTTGGAGCACCGCCCCAGAGGCCCCGACCTCAGCCACATGTTTGATGGTTTGAACCAACAGCCAAAAGCTCGCCTCTGGTTCGTCAATTCGGTCTCCTTCATTGAGGGCGCCTACGGGTCTTTTAAAGGACCGAAATGCTCCAGGACGGACTCAAATTGCTTCCGCCCCTCATTCTCGTGGGAAATAGCAGATTAAGTTGGTCCTGTCAAATGGTGCTCCTTGTCTTTCTTCCTCGCGTAACCGTAATCTGACGAGTACGCAATGGCTTCTCCGAAAAGCTCTCCACTACGGGCTCAGGTACCCGAACCTGTTCCATGCACATCTGCAAAAACCAATCCATTTCAACCCAAGGCACCGTGCTTCACTGGAACGAAATCTGATGGGAGCTTATTTCCCTGTCCTTATAGGGTCATGGACCCTTGCAAATTCAACATTAGGGACTATTTTACCTGCTCCATGAAAGGGTATTCCACCATTTCTGATGTTAAGTGAGTTGAATTCAACTGTCCCCGTTCATGCCCTCGCTGGTATAAATACGTAACAACCTCTTTTCCTAAGTCTAACACAACTCTAGGGATCACATAATGATGTGGCATTCACTGGGCCCCGACTCCCCTCAACGACTCAGTGATGAAGCTCGGCGAATACTCGCTTGTACGAATGAGAAAGAGGGAATCAACACCTGGGTCGGACTGTGGACGATATTGTTTCCAAAAGAGCCCGTCATAATTCAAGGTTCGATATCGTGCCGTGTTAGGCTGGCCGAGAGAGCCATTCCATTGACCTTTAAACTGCAGACTTCACGCCACCCATCGAGCATTTCGAACTAAGAAGGGCCCAAATCAAGCATGTCATCAACGATAAACGCTGGGCAAAATCCGATCTTCCACCCACGTTCCTATCATTTCTCAACAATATCCTACTCAAGTTCATCGACGTTACCTGTCAGTTTGTGGAGACGGATAGTGTCGGTAACTCAACCGAGACGGAAGCGCTCGGATTGAAACAGGGGAAACAGGATTCACCATTCGATAACTTCGTTCCACTAGCGGCTAAGACAGAGGGCGTGAAGGAAGAGAAACAGAGCTTACGACAGCCAGTCAGTAAGATCGAAGAGACGGAACAGCCCCCACTCTCCAAACTATCCCCGGGTGTCCACGAACAGTACAAATTTAGCCTTGGTCAGTTGGAGACATACTACAATACGATATTCGACAAAGAATCCATTCCCCCGGACCCTGAGAACGAGTCACCCAATCTAATTGCCACCGTCTCGGGCTGTGATGGAAAAGCTTCAGCTCCAGACAAGACCAAGGGTGACTTCCATGGCGCGTTCGAAAATACCTACCCATCAAAGCTGCGAAAGATCCTGGATTTCAGCTACTGCACCCTGTTTGGCTTAAAACTAGAAAGCGCATTAACTGGGCCTTTCGCCCTGGACAATCTCATCGAAATAACCCACGACTTTGCAGACCAATTGTCAACCACTATACCGAGTCATCAGCAGCTCCAGTCCAATGGTTGGTCGAGTACAGGTATAAGCTATGTTGTCAATGGGAATTGTGAAAGAGGGGCGGAAGCCAATTCGGGATCTCGCCGCGATTCGAGCAACAGCGGCCCCTCGAGAGGGGGGAACGACAACAACGATGGGTATGGACGCGGGCCGGGAGACAACCGGGGCGGCCTAATGCCTCCAGGAGGTGGGGGTAGCCCAGGAGAGGAGGAACCCCCATTTCGCTTGTCCTGCCCGTTTCGAATTAAGGATCCTTACACCTTCAATGTCCGTAATAGTTACTCCTGCTCCATGACTGCTTACCCCACGGTGACAGCTCTACGGTAAGCGGAGAGAGTTTGCCATGGTAAGCTTTAAGAGTTGCTAACAACTTGGTCCAGAGAACATATACAAAAAGTGCATAAGCTGCAGGGAGATGAGAGCATGGTATGCCAACGCTGCTTTACATGCTTTAAAACACATCGGGAGCTCGAAGCCCACGTTGGCGCCGAAACACCATGCAAGGCAAGAAGGAGTATTGAGCGCCTCACGCTCGGCGTTGGGCATATTCGCCCGATAAAAACAGCAAAGAGACCAATTGAAGAGCAGTGGGGAGAGCTTTGCAAGTTTGTCCTCAAAGCAGACGATCAAGCCATACCGCCATTCGGTAAGATGAAGCCTTGCTTGCTAAAACCGCACTTTTGATGCAATATCTTCGTACTAACTGATCGGCGCAGAATATCGAGCTGCATTGGAGCATTTTGAATTTGCAAAATTTCTGTACCAGTCGGTTCCCCAACTCCTCATCAGTCTCATCCGAGAGTTAGCGATCCCAGAAGACAAGAGATACGACCGCATACCAGAATTACAGGCACTACAGGAAGTCTTGGAGAGTTATTTTGTGGCCAAAATGGATGATTTTGAACTCGGCCCAACGTACAAGTCAACCCTCGACGCCGTCGAATTCGGGGATATCAGTCTCGTGTCAGATGGTAACTCAATCATTGATCTTTCGGATCTCTCAAGAAGAACTGCCTGGCTTGTGGAAGGGCACTTCGGGGCTCTTATGGACCGCTGCGATGACATATGCCGGACCATGAAATATAAGAATAACCAGAACAGAGGCCGAAGGTCGACTGAGATACGCTCACCCACTTCCACTCGACTGATAGATTTCCCCTCACTTTCTCTGCCGACACCTCCACCTATGCCCCCGAGGAGATCTCCCCCGAGCCCGCCTCCTCCCCCAGAGACTCCTTCTAGGCGAGAAGGACGTCGGCCGGCATTGGGCAGTGGGAGACCAAGTAAGCGTCAGAGACTCGATTCAGGGTTCGCTGGAAATCACGGCGGCCCTTCGGCGAGCCGTCCAAGGCAGACATCTTTTAAGTCTTCCCCTGGCTCTACTCCGCCCTCCATCTCTGTCACTGCTCCAGGTGCAACACTTCCATCTTCGATATCTAACCTCTTTACCATACCACCACTGCCTGATGAAGGGAGTGGCAGTGGAAATATATCTGTGAACGGCCAGGAGGACCTTGATTTGGACCCCGGTATTTTTGATATATTCTTTGATCATCAACATCCTCAACCCTGATGTCTTTTTCATGAGCGCTACTGCGATAATGGGAATGAGAAGCCATTGATTTAGGATGACGTTGTTTTCAGGTAGTCATTTTGTTTAGTGTATGAGGCAGCTACTCTGAGTCTTTGATTCGAGCTGATCCCATCTAGGACTCTCAAATATTGTATTTAGAATGCAAGACAATGCCTTGAAGCTGAAGACTTGATACCCGAATGAGGTTGACAGATCGTCACATCCACCGCTACTACCACGACACCCAGATTCAACATAGATTAGCATAATAATCCCACCCTCGAGAGAGGTTCGAAAGACCTCTTCGCTGCCTCTACTCGTCATATTCGCATAGACTAGGTCTAGGGCGCAAAGCTCAATGCTACCTTCTTAGAAGCAATAGTATAACACCCTCCTCACGCCGCCTATTAAGCTCATCCCAGTCTAGTAATAGTATAAGTATAGGTAGAGAAGATATCAATCCTCCAGACTCTACCTACATTCCCTATTCACTTTAAAGATAGTTATATTAATACTAGTACATAATTCAAACTTAAAGCGGGAAGAATAAAAAAATATAAGAGGGAGAGAGGGAAAAAAAATCCTCCAACTCCCTCGACCTCTCCCTCAAGTTCCCTACCACTTGGGCTCCGGGTCTGCCTTAAGGCTTTGAGATCCTGATCTACCAATTTTACGGGAAGCAGTACTACCCATGGCATCAACCAGCCAGGAAGATTGTCGAATTGTTATTGTCGTAATTGACCCTCTTAAGAGGTAGAGCGCCGCGAGAGCTGGAGAGCCAATTTCCACTTGAAAAATCCGGTAGCACAAGGTGCAGATCGAACCGGTGAGGGCCGGATCGATCGCAACCATCGTGATTACCGAATGCGTCAAGCGTCAACTGACCGAGGGTGAAAGTTTGTTGACGAATTTTGATATATGAGACTACCGTGGTTGGCTGTTCTGGGGAAGGTGCACCCGGGAGGATGATAGAATCACGGGCATTGAAGACATTTCAAGATGCCGACCCTGGGATTAGGAGAGTCCGCAGCTTGCGATACAAGGGAGTTGGGAAGGAATAGAACTGGCGTAATCTGACGCCATGGCCCTGGGTATTAGTATCATCTGGGTCTGTGAATCCGCATCTGTGATGTGGCATGGAGAGCAATCGGACAGACTTGATTCGCAGCAACGAGTCTGTATTGTCCTGCGCACTGCTTCGTAGCTCACATTACCATTGCTCTAGCTAGTGGTAATAGAACGACAATACAGGCTCGCCATACCCCATGCCTTCTCCGTACGGCATAGTCCGAATATGAGAGGCATTATTGGCGCAGCCTTACGTCTCGTGGTCGAGGAATCTTCCATCGAAGCCCAAAGTTTCTGGGGTCTGCTCCGCTGCCTGACCGAGTTAGGAAGGCGATCACGCTTGGTGGGAAACACCAGCTTGGCGTCCTGCCACCAGCGAACCAGCACCTCCGGATTCGTCACCGAGCGGAAACAAATATTGGAAACATCCCACCCTTTGATGAATTTCTTTGACATTGCTTAATCAGATGTTAAAGAAAGGACGCAGGAGCCAAGGCCATAGAAAACGGGATGAGGGAATCATGATTACCTTGATTACCTTGCATTTCCACTTTGTAACCTCTCCAAGACGTGGAAGGACGTGGGGGTGTTGGTTAACATTCAATTCTTCCAGACTCTTCTCTTCCCCCGGTGTTGATGCAGCCCCTCCTGGCCAGGCCAGGCCTTCCCCTCCTATTTTCCCCTTTGAAGCAGAAAAACAGGAACGCATCCTCAAAAGCCTGGGATGCTCATCATGAAATCGCGCGGAGTCTGGGCCGGTTCATAGGTGGGTAGGACCACTAATGGCGCCAGAAAGGACAAGCTTTTTGCACGCTAGGCAGTGCCGACGGTTGTCGTGACCAAGACCGCGCCAGGGTTAGCTGGGACAAATGAACAAATGAAACTGCGGAGGCTTTCCCCCGAGTCGGGGTCGCAGTCTTCGTGCTGTAGCGATTCAGTCTGTGGGACTGGGCACATCCGTCTCAAATCCCAATGCGCAGCCGGCCGTCGTTCTCTGCAGCTCGGCGAGGACTGAGCTGAAGGTCGCTTTCAATGGATTGAATGTGCCAAGGCGGGCCCCCGCGGGCATTTTCGCGGTGTTTTCGCAGTATTTTCCAGTCTTCTGCGTCTTCGCAGTCCGAATTCACATGGTGCGTCCATTGCTGGCTGGGGATTTGGGGATGTCCCACAGCGAGAAGAGCTCCTTCACCTTTCACTGTCCCAGCTCCCATCAGTTGCTCACATCTCATCATCTTGGCAGCTTGGCATAGTGGCTCTAGCGCCAAAATTGCAGCACACCTTCCCTGCAGCCAAGAGAATCTGCGGAGCTGGACAACTCCTCACGGCCATTACCCCATCTTCGCCGACCAGTTCGCCCTGGTCTCAAGGAGTCGCCGGTATGGCCAAGAAAGTGTCGTTCCCTTCTTCGAGGTTATCGTCCTGTGTGATTCGCCCGGTGTCTTCTTGGCCAAGTCCCCATCCCACCCTCTGGGCAGGTCGAGGCCTTAATACCTGTCGTCCAAGCTCTGAAGCTCCCAAGCTCTTTGCCCATTGCAGCGGGCACACGGGGACTCAAAACGTATAAGTATTGCATCTGGCCCCTCCCACAGGCACGAATTGCGTGCTCGTCACCTTGCATTTCACCATTACTTCGCGACCCACGCCCTTCAACTCCGATCAGCCATGTTTCTTGGAGCTCATCGAATGACACAAAGCTATCGACATGAGGACGATCGACGAAATGGGGGAAACTCTAAAAGGAGCCCGGATATCCGGCACGCTGGCACTCACCCTCTCATGCAAACCGCGCGCCTGGTGCTTATTTTCGGAAACCCATACGAATTAGAGGAAAATTACTACCTCCGCGGAAAATCGGACTTGTTTTTCATTGACTGAGATACGATGGGCATCGCAAACCCTGACAAATTCCCTCCCCCTCCCGAGGATGAAGAGTCCCTGACTCTGGCGGTGGACTGGACGCCGGAGG
>JUDQ01000212.1:16941-61110 GCA_000812075.1 Scedosporium aurantiacum
TGACATTTTCTAGGGCATCGTGTTATTCGAAATCCCGTCCAATATGATTCTGTACCGAGTGGGTCCCGGAAAGTGGATCACCCTGCAGCTTTTCCTTTTTGGTATCGTCAGTACTTTCCAGGCCTGGCAGAACAGCTACGGCTCCTTCGTTGCTTGTAGATTCCTCTTGGGCATGGCCGAATCCGGATTCATCCCCGGTGGTCTTTGGACTCTATCGACGTGGTACACACGAAGCGAGACAGCGAAGCGAGTCATGTTCTTCTACTTCGGCAACCAGTTCGGCCAGGCGTCTTCGAAGCTCCTTGCGTACGGTATCCTGCATATGCGCGGCGTGGGCGGCAAGGCTGGATGGTTCTGGTTGTTTGTGCTTATGGGCTGCTTCACGATCTTCAGCGGGTTCATTCTCGGCTTCTTCCTCCCAGATTCGTTCAGGAACCCATGCAGCACGTTCCTCCCCAGCAAGTCCGTTTTTACCGAAAGGGAGATCCACATTCTCCGCACTCGCGTTATCCGCGACGATCCCATGAAGGGGAAGAAGAAGAAGTCGATTGGTCGCCCGGCATTTAGGAAGGCCGTAAGTCCACTTTCTTGTTTCCACCCCCACGTCAACACACCGACGCTACCTAAACTACCATTACACCCGCTGCAATGGTTCGTCATCTCCGATTTGCGAATTAAAATTCTAACCGCACCACCTTGATCTCGATTCTTTTTTAGTTCTCGAACTGGCGTCTCTATGCTCACGTGATTATCACTCTCTGCAACAACGGTCCCCAACGTGCCTTCGATACCTACGCGCCGACCATCGTCAGAAGTTTCGGATATGAAGCGCTCAAGAGTAATGCCATGGCCTCCGTAGGCTTATTTCTTCAAATACCTACTTCTTACGCCTTTAGTTATGTTTCCGACCACTTGTAAGTTCCTTTTTTTTTTTTTTTTTTTTTTTTTTTCATTTTCTCCCTCTGGTGAGGCTCATCGCTGCTGAATATTTCTGACCAATCTCACCCAATCCAGCAACCGCCGAGGCGAAACGGCCATCGCCGGTCTTAGCATGCACTTGCTCGCCTACGTTATGAACCGGATTTTCACTGAAATGACCAGCAAGGGCGTACGATACTTTGGTGTTGTGTGGACCCAGACCTTTGGAACGTTTTCTCACCCTCTCAACATTGCCTGGATGTCCCTTACATGCGAGGATTCCGAGGAACGAGCTCTCGCCATGGCCATGTAAGTCGCCGGACTGCCTCTGCATTTCAGGCACAACATCGAAGAAAAGGAGATACTAACGTGTAAATCGATGAAAAAAAAAGGGTAATTATGGGTGCGAACACCGCGGGAATGTGCGTAGCTCCCTTTCCTTCCTTTTGTCCCCCGTCTTTTTCAAGTATTATTTCTAAACTCTGGTTCAGCTACGGCGCGCAAATCTTCCGATCAGACGACAAGCCCAAGTACCGACGCGGTTTCGGTGTCAACATCGGCGTACTCACACTCGGAGTTACTCTCGCCACTGTCCGATTGGTCGACGACGTCTTCCGCCGCAGGAAACTTGCCAAGCAGCTTCAGCTTCACGACGACGAGAACGGGTCGCAGGAGAAGGCTGCGCGCGTCAGCGATGTCCAGCCGGCCCCGATTTTCATTGGAGACGACAAAAAGCCGATTGTTTCTAGCTAGCATCCCGTCAGTTTAGATGGCATTTGTTGAGTGTTGCTTGTGCCGCCAACTGCTGTTTCGCGGCGGACTTAGGAGTAGGTTTAGGTTGGTTGGAAATGAATCTTCTCTTCATCAGCTGTTAGAATGGCGATGATAACAGCATTAAATTCTACAATAAAAATCCAATTTTCTTCCGCAATTTCTTATAGACATTGTGCAGTGGAAAGCTGAGTCCGTTAAAGAAACCAGACGACAACCCGTGATTCAAGGAGCCGACTACAAGGCGGACTTGTGAGGACTGATTTCTCAAGGAGGCATTACCCATGTAGACACGACCGATCATAGATTTTGCTTCTTTCATGCCCATGTCGTTCTGAGAGTCGAACGTTTTAGTGAAGAAAATTAAGGAAGAAAAAAAAAGAAGAAAAAAAAGAGAAAAATAAATAAATTAGACGTTGAGTGTTGCCGGTTTTGGCCGACGCGGGATCGTGGGATTGTCCGAGCGGGAATAACCCACCGGGCCCCACCGGAATATTCCGTGGCGAGTCGAGGTTCCCCAGAATCCAGGTCAAACATCTCGATTGGTCAAAGTCGGGTGTTCAGCCCTTTCTGTTACATCTGGCCAATCACATAGTCACATCCCAGTTTAGATTCGGTGACGTAGTCGGACCGGAGAAAACCCACTTTCTTCTTCACTCACTTTGTTCTTGCATCAAGACCTGAATCCATGCCCCCAGCATCAGCACCCCCCCGAAGTCATTCTTGGAACCGATTAACGGCCACTGATACTGATCCTACAATATTTGGCCCTGTATCAAGGTCTTACAGCAGTAGACCCGCGCCGTCTGCACTGGGATGTTTTTATCAACACCAGCCGCAGAAGGCGCTATTGCGCCGAAAACGTGCATGACCTGCGGCAAACAATACAAGAGAACGAGCCATCTGAGGAGACATGAAGCCATTCGTTAGTCCACCGTGGGCCCACCTCCCTGGAGATCGCACCGATAGGGTAAACATATGTCCGGGGGCCGGTACTGAGGTACTAACTAGCTCTTAGACGCTGCCACGGAGGGATTCAGATGCCCTTACTGCTCCAAGAACTTCAGCCGGAGGTACGTAGATCCGTTAATCGACACCCTCCCGTGTTCCGTTTCCCGCGCACTGCAGGGTTAAAAGAAGCAAGCATACCATTTGGTGAATGCGTGGAATATAGGTTGCAGCACAAATGCACTGACAGCTTCCCCCTGGGGAGGATACACGCAGAGATGTCTGTCGGAAACATACCCTGAGTTGCCCCCATAAAACCACCCACGAAATCCCGCCGGCGGCCCGCCGGGGCCAACGCCCGAGGGCCTGCGATGCCTGTTTTCACAGTAAATCCTCCTGCGATAGCGGCCACCCGTGTTCCCGCTGCCGAGCCCGCGACTCGGAATGCACCTACAAACGTCTTGAAGACCCCGCTCTATTCATTACTGATGAACTCATTTCTTCAACGGGAACCAACGCCTCGGAAGGTACTACCAGGCTTGCGGTTCCCTTTCTCCTTGGCGTTTCTGACCCCCACGCATCTTCCATGGTTGAGTCCGTGATTGATGAAGATAATGAGGACGAGTACCCACGTGATGACATATTGGAGACGGCATCTAATTCATCCCCGGCGATGCCAGTGACAGAAGACTTTCCGATGGATTATGGCCCTTTTTCCTGGAATATGAACCAATACTATCTCGAAGAGTTCACACAGGGTATCTACGGCGATCTCTTCCAAGACTTGGATATCGGAACCCCGAGCTCTGCCAACGGCTCCGACCTAGTCTTCGACAGCTTATCTCTTTGCTCGGTCCGTATGGTCGATGACTTGGACCGTTTTTGGAAATCCCATGCAGATCGCAGCCTTCAAGATGCTTCACCCATTCCTGATATAGACATGCCAGCGATGAAGAGGGTATTTTCAGCCGAAAATTTAAAATCCCATCTCTCTGCATTTTTCAGATGGACCAACGTTGTTATCCCTCTCGTTCACCGACCCTCCTTCGACATTGACATTGCCGACCCGGCGCTGTTGATATCCGCCTTCCTTTGCGGGTCGCTCTACAATCCCACCAAGGACATCTCAGAGCGCAATGCCTGCTTCGACATAGCGGAGGAGTATGTATTTAGTCGATTGAAGGAACAAGTCAACCTTCAGCGGACTCTACAAACGCCCGCCTGGCAAAATCGTGAGCTTGTCGCGTTGATGCAAGCGGCTATGCTTGTTTACGGTCGTCAGTGGCTTACGAATAGGCCCGATGCCCGGAGAAGGAGTCGCAAGGTGCGACTCCCAGCCCTGCTTGAGATCGTGAGAGGTCTTGGATTCACTCGGATAAAGCATGTAATACCACCTGAAGGAACCGAGCCATCATGGGAAGAGTTTATTCTCTTAGAAACTTGTATTAGGTAAGTGTCACATTGTTGTAATCTCCTGGTCTAAAACCTCGGCGGTGCTAAAACGAATGTCAGAGTAACGAACTTCTCATTTATTCTTGACTGGCAGCAGAGTGGGTCATTCCATTGCCCGCCTCAGTCGTCCATATACGAGTTGCAATGCGATCTTCCTTGCATAAGGTTGTACTGGAAGGCCAAAGATGCAATAGAGTTCCAAGAACTTGTGGCTTCAAATGGGAAAGCGTCTCTTCAGCGGAACATTTCGGCACGCTTCTGCGTCGAGGCTCTCTTGGGTGACAGTTGGCTCCGTACATCGCACTTGCGCAGTTTACGCTCCCTGACTGTCAAAGATCTTGAGATTTTGATCTTCGGTGAGTCGTCCTCCTGGGACCGGCCCTACACTACACCGTAATATTTTATAGTTTTCCAGAAAAGAACTTTGCAAATCTAACGGTTTTCACTAGCTGTCCATGCCGTCGCCGTCTCCGCCGTCCTGAACTGTACCCTTTCCCTTCTCGCCCCAAGAATTCTCCGCGCCACGACCCGCTGGAGAGACCTCTGGGATGACCTTATGACCAGGGTTGACAAGGAAGAGCTCAGTAGAAGTGGAATGGCGCTTCATGCCCCAGGTATTGGCTGGATAGTTCACTGCCTCGTTGAGCGGTTTGTGAAGGACGGTGGGGCGGGGCTGTCGTATTTCGATGGGGTTGAACATGAATCTACACAGCCGCTTCATGACCTTGTGAAGGTGATGATGATCGAGACGGGAGTGGCTGGAATGAAACTAGGGCAATGAACGTTTCAGACACGTCGCACTGGATGTGGCACGAGACTGGTACCGAGCCGGCAGATGAGGCGGGACATGTATTAATAGCATAAGGGAATGCGCATAGACACTCACCATTCAGTATGGAAAAGATAGATCAATAGAACACATCTCTACATCCTTAGTCGAGTACGATTACTCGCAGCCAAGAACAAAGAAGATAATGAAACGCTCCACGCACTTCCGTATCTAACATCCGCAGTTCCTCGTTGCCACAATTGTCCACGGGGGAAATTACTTGGAACCCTCATGTATGGCAATGCAAACCTGCAGAGCCAGATGAGGCAGGAGGTATTTATACACTCAGACTAGATAAAATTAATCCCGGTAATCTTTATCTCTGTTTGCTTGGACAATAGTTGCGTATGAGCCTTGTACTCATGGAAACGAGGTGAAGATTGAACGAGGGAAACGTGCGGGGTTTGTGTAACGAAGTCCATGTGAGTAAATCAGGCAGACAGACATATCTTTTGTTATGTTCGCCCCATCTCATCTCCGCCCGATCTAGTTCTCCTTTCCTTGGTATTTTGCCTCTATCCTCGATCGGTTTCTGTTTTCGTTTGCATTTCCCTCATTATCAACCTTGTCAACTGATTAAGCGTCACGATGAATACCCTCACCCAACTCGTCGGTTACTTTTGTGGAAACAACGACACGCCTGTTAGGCAACAACGGGCCGGCCTTCGTCCAGGCTCCACCAGCAAATCAGACGAAGAAACTGCGGACAATATTATAGAGCTCTTTCGGACTGCTGAAAAGAACGGACAAGAGTTGAGCAAACAGGTTGATAAGTCCATTGGCCCCCAAGGGTGGACTGAGGGCATCGCGAAACGAGTTCTCGACCGCTTGGTCGACCTGATCAGAGATGGCCGTGAAAAGCTCGGTCAGACACTGGCTGAGGCCATCGATACCGCCGAAGCCGCAGCCAAAGCATGCTTTTCCTTTGCTCAGGACCACCCGGAGATTGTCGCCGGGCTTTTGATCATAGTTGCAGTGGGAGTGCTGGTGCTCATGGCCCCATGGGCCGTGGAAGCCCTTGGCTTCGGGAAACTTGGGCCTGTGGCAGGTAAGAAGACATTCATTTGCCCCCCATATAGTAAATACCCTCGCTAATGCGTTAATGCAACAGACACGCTCGCAGCATGGTGGGAATCTACCTATGCAGGCTATATCCCAAAGGGATCCTGGTTTTCATTTTTCCAGCGACTCGGGATGATCTGGAAACGTATCTAACTTTGGATTTGGCGAACATGACGGACTTGCTTTCACGATGGGCGTGGCGAGTGTTCCTGCAATAGACTGACTGACCTTGACAAAAGAAATACGTTGAGAAAGGGAGGGAGGAAAAAAAGGTAGTTAGATCTGTCCGTCCTCGTGGTTCAAATGTTCCGTACCATTTCTAGTGTCAGGTCTGGCACCTATGAATCACAATTTACGGCTCTACTCGGTCTTACCAAGACCTTGCCTCACTTATGAAGTGGGCATGCGCTGGAACTCCCAGAGTCTAAGTATATGAAACCTGCCTCCCTCCCGCCCTCTCTCACCTACCTATCTAACCCATCTTCCATCTTCGTCGCCACCGTCAGTCCTGTAAAAGATCTTCTCACAACCAGAATACATCTACCTTACATCTCTCATCTTCGCATCTCTCGCTTCTTTGCAAGGTACCCGTTCTCCTCTTGGGATACCTCGCTTAGTTCCATGGTATGTCCTTCGGGTTGCGTTTAAGAGCTTCCTCATACCCATCATGCATCAATGCATTAACTCTCAGCGCCCAGGTGGCCGGAAGGCCGCCGCATGACGCTACACTCTTGACGCTACACAAGGCTCAGAGAAGACACCTCAACTTTAAAGAGATGATTCCGCCCTGCCGATTCAACGAATTTTTAGTCTGTAATATCATTGAAGTTTTGCATCCCAGTAATTCAATCGCGGCATTCATTCCAGGAAACGGCCATTCATTCCCGATATCCGAGGGGCGCTTGAAGTTGAGCGATCCCCATGGTAAAGCCCCTGTCCATCATACATGGACAGGTCTTGTTTCCTGCTGGGATACGTAGACCAATCACTTCTTCGGGCTCTTTTCCCGCAGCATCCATGCCAATAAGTGGTCCGATATGGTTGGGCTGAATCCTGGCCAAGACGACGCCAGTCCCAATATCCTCAGCGGACCAGTTCAAGTCTTTATCTCGTGGATGGAGCGCGATAAGCACTTCCTTCAGCCAGAGAATAAACAAGTACGGTTGATGAAAATCTGTTAGATGGGTATTTGAGCCTATTTATATAAATTTCCAAATTATGGCTATAACATCGTCCATGTTGATGAGTTTTGATCGCACTTCATCTTGCGATGCTCATTTTCTCAACCGAGTTTGACGTAGCTCTTCGAGTTGTTTTTGTCTAGATGTGACCCATGTGCCTTTTGTTCTCGCTTCATCTATTGTTCTATGCATGCAAGCCTTTTCGGGTGCATTGGCCCACAAATTGTCGATCCAACAACGCCGTTCTCAATTAGGCACATTGAGACGGGATGTCCGCTTTCTTCAATCTCCAGCCGGAACCCGAATAAACCGTCACAGGGTCGCCGATCTCACACCCACACGCAAATCTTGCCACAGCAAATGGCAGCAAAACCGCAAATGATCGACGTGGAATTTCAACAACTTCGTCGTGCGCCCCGGTTTGAGACCGCCAATTCTTCCTTGACAATGCAAGTGAGAGCCCATCGACCCCTCTTCATCCCAGGTCGTCGGATACACGGCATTGCTCTCTCCTAAAATATTTTTGTTTGGTATCATCTTGTCATATCCATGGTATCTAGAGCATCTTTGGTTTTCATCATCTTCATTGCACATCCATTTCTGCCGTTTGACAAGGTTCTTCCCGCTGCTGAGAGAGAAGCGCTCGATCTTTTATAAGCACCTCGACATCGTTGAAAAGTCCCCAGGAGTCCCCAGGTCGATTGCAGAGGCATAGCCCGGAATTCGTCAAATCCATTCTCCATGGAGTCCAGTCATCCCGCCGACCCTTCGGTCAAGAGCCTGTTCTGGATCCTGATATCTTCGGCGACCCTGTTCATATTTCTGCGTCTCTACTACAAGTATCGCGGCCAAGGCCTTCATCGCGATGACCTCGTTCTTTTCGCCTCTTGGGTTAGTCTATCCTCATTTCTCGGCTCTGTCCAATGTATCAAATCATAATTCCGACAAGCCGTGCGCTAACTCCATACTCTGCGGTCTAGATTGCGCTATTCGCGAACGGAATAATCATAACCATGATAATAGACATTGCAACCTCCCGCACAGTCCCTGCCGACCCGTCCAGTACCTTCCGAAAGCTGATCATCCTGGGCCTCACCTCGACAACACTCGCTCTGCTCAGCCAGGCATGGAGCAAGACGTCCTTCGCCATGACCCTGCTCGGAATTACGAAGAAGAGAGATTGGGTCACATACTTCCTTTGGTTTGCCATTTTCAGCATGAACATCTCTTTCGCGTTGGCGGGGATCTTGTTCTGGGTCCAATGCAGTCCTCTTGAGGGGCTGTGGAACCCCTCTGTTCAGCGGAAGTGCTTGAACCCATCCGTTAACATTATTTATGGGATGGTGATCAGTGGTATGTTGTTGTCGCCAGTGACTGACTTGGAATTCTTTTTGCTCTACTCGCGCATGAAATGTGACTAACTTTCCCGCAACAGCCTACTCGGGAACCTTGGACCTAGTCTTTGCCGTGCTGCCATGGAAGATTCTCATGCCTCTAAACCTGAACACGAAGGAGAAGATAGGATGTGCTATTGCAATGAGCATGGGCGTCTTGTAAGTGCCACACATCTTCTATACACCCGAAAAACCTTGTGCCTCTAACACATAGTGCGTAGTGCTGCCATGGCTGCCTTCATCAAGTGCTCCAAGTTTCCCTCAATCGCCCCCGGAAGCACAGGTTAGTATGATCAGAATCAAGGTATTAAATTTTCTTTTCTAATCCTAAGGCCAATCCACCAGGTGACAGTATGCAGCTCGCCATCTGGGGTGTTGCCGAGCCCGCTATCACCATAATCGCCGCTTCCATGCCAACCCTCCGACTCCTCGTCCGCAGGATAACGGGCCCGAAAGACTTCGACATGGAAGAGGGCGGTAGGGCGGCAGATGAGGTTGGGCTTCAAGAAATGCCTGCCCATGGCAACTCTCGCCATGGTAACACGCCATCCCACGAATCCCAAGGCGCCGCTTAAGCTCATTCCCAACCTCCATACAGCTTTACCCAAGGCAGAGAGGAATACGAAGGCGAGATACGATACCGAGGAATCCACTTGAAATGTTTGAAACGATGTTGCTTTTCATTTTTGTTGGAATTATAGAAACCACGGAGAGCCTTTGTGCGTTTTGAGATGTACGTTTTTTATGGCCACATGGAACTGGAGCACTGGCCGGAGTGCATTGGATATGGTTTGATTCGTTTATTGTGTGTCTGAGTATGTATGCCTGAGTTAATGTAGTTCGACTACGCTAATAAGTTATCTATGAAGCCAGAAGAAGTAGGTGATTCAGCGCAAATTGCCTAGACGGATATAATTTTTCTATTATCCGTCTGTTACGGTAAATATCCTGAAGGAATCAGAGATTGGATACTTCTGAGTGAACTCCCAATGGAGGCTTCCTGATCTAATATTTGAGTCGATTCTCCTCTAAGTATATAAATGACCCGGAATTGGAAACGAAGTTACATCGGTGTTTCTCGCCAGAGAGCAATGGCCTTCCCTATCCACTCCCCATTTCAGTTTGTCATTTTCGATGCCTTCGTAGCGGTGGTTAGGGTGGCAGGCTGCGCTGATGGCTGCGCTGCAGGTTCCCACAACCGGGACCGAAGAGGGTATCCGTTGCCGCCCAACGTTTGCTAGAACGCCCAGAAGTATCACGACTGCGATTAAGGCGCACATCATGGCAACTGGTGAAGTTCCCACGCTGGATACGAAATGGTCCCGATCAAGGTTTCCGTCCTTGTCATACGTCTCTATCCGAACCGTAAAAATGGACTGATAGACAAGAAAGTGGATAAGGGTTTGCAATAAAAACAGGGCCACGCCATATGTCCATGACATATTGAAAGGCCATAGGCCCCGCTGTTCGCCCTCGGGCTTCGAGACCATGAGGTATTGTCCATTGTCGGCAAATCGCGCCCAATCTCTCGCGTATGCAGAACGAGTAACTAGATCTTGGTAAACGAGCCAGGTGAATGCAAGGACAAGCTGAGGTACGTTTGACGTGGCTGCTACAGCGAGAAGATCTCCTTGGCTGGAGCCTCTGCTGATAGGCCTGAGATTGTAGTTCACTTTTCCGAAGTTGCTGAAAAATTTGGCTTCTCTGCCCGAGTTCCGAGCTGTGATCAGAGTGGCGGCAATAAACGCGAGGCCAAAGAAAACAATAAGAAGTGCCCTAGAGGAGACGGAGTTAGTTCCTGTTGGAGCCATGCTGATGGGCCACGGAGAGGGAAAGGAGAAGCTTACAGGAGCGCAAGACGTAACCATTTATACAGGCCCGTTCCTCTCCAAGTGCGGTACTGAGGGGCTTTGAACATTTTCCCAGAGGACGGACTCTTCCAGAGTTTCTTCGCATTCATCCAAGTAGCTAAGCACATGCCTATTGTTGTAGGGTCCTCGTAGCGTAGGAATGATTCCGCTGCATCACCAGGGCAAACTAAAGGTCTATCCTTGCTCTTCCGTGCCAAGATGAGGACCGCAGACATACCTGCTAGTTGGGTGAATGTAAATATGATCAACAGTCCCACTATGACACCTGAGTACTGGATCGAACAAGGTGTTTCCTGCGGTTCGCTGAGGCAAAAAAGCGCAGTCCTGTCGAAAATTTCCCAATCGCCGAAGTTTCCAATCCCGAGTACCGACAGTGCATTCCTTGGAGTAATATCACATTGCCGCTGGGAAGTGACATTGGCATTGGTGTCCTGCTCTTGCTCTTGCTCTTGCTCTTGCTCTTGTCCACATAGCCAGCTGTTGGCGTTGTCTCCTGCATATGACAGGCCTTGATGGAAGATTTGGCTGACGTTTCGAAGGCTCGTCTCATCGGGGATATTAGGAGTGACGACAAGGACCGTCCGATATTCGTTTTGATAGACATTAGAGTATGTCTCAACGCACTCTTGGTTACTTAGCCTCGCGTAGCCACTAACAGAGCTTTGGATTGCTCTAAATGTCTCAAGCTCTTCCGCGAACATTGCTGTTGTAGACACGATCGGCTGTCTTCCCTGCTGGTCCGAGATGAACTGCTCACTGACGATGGCCCAGCGATATCCGTTCGCAGACATTGTCGTAAATATGGCCGAGTTGGCGCTGAACGCATAATTAGTTCGCGTATTAATGGCTTCGAACCTAACGGAAAGACGTACAATAGGTGGAGCGGCACAGACGAGAGCATCAGGATGCCGTAGAGCAGCACCTTCTTCCTTGGGATGTGCCTGAGATTCCTGAAGCCGATTGACCCTACACTGAGACATTTATGATGGGCGTGAGCGGCATCGACCTCCCGTCTCGAAGGACTATAGGCAAGGATCACGAATGTCGTGCTTGCCACGAGGACGATGGTCGTGAGGATGTTAATACCGACGTGCAGCCTGGTATTCTGGTTCTCGATCGCGTCGCAAGTCCCGCGCTGGATGGTGCCGACGCCTCCAACGGTTCCATAGTGCAGTTTTGCCCAAATCAGCCACGCAATATTGAAGACGAAGATTATGGCAACGGCTATGACGCGGTAAACCAGGAAACTTTGATAGCCAAAGAGGAGTCGCGTAAGCGCTGCTGTCTTCGTGCCATCCATTCTGTTCGATGTTTCGGCCACGGTCGCGCTCATCGCCTCCTTCACCCTCCTGAGCCGCATGGCGCTATGGTTGAGGTGCGGACCCAGGCATTCCTAGAAATAGTTTCTCGATAAGGTAGTCGGACAGTAGCGAAAGAGGCGAGTAGCGATGAAGGTAGTTGGGCCCAGAGCCTTGGGGTCTAGTTTCAAGGTTTAGCATGCAAGTTTAGGGGAAATTTGAGGTGCGCGATGCGGTTTGGAAAAAATCTTTCCCAGACCCAAATGCGCCTCCAAGCTTATCTCACGAATGCGGAAAATTAATCTTCGTGATATAGGTCTTGGCACTGGGTGCGACGTCTGACCACTTTTGTTTGAGTTCTGGGGGCCTAGTCTGACGTGGCACACTGAGAGCAACTTGGAATAATTCAACCGATCCTACCATCCTCAATGTTGATAGAGAGTCGAGAGTCTAGAGTTGAGACGGGTTTCACCTATGTCTCCAGACATGGATGTTCCTGTATTATTCCACTGTTTATGGTGGAGCTAAGATGAAGTTGAGATGGGCAGATTCCTTGAAAAAAGTGAGTGAATCACTTTGGATAGAAATAGGAAATGATACAGTTCAGTGCTGCCCTCCAACTTCGTTTATTTTCATCGTGAGCCATGGCCAATTGAGAAGCTTGCGCCCAAATTTTCAGAGTCTATGAGCAGGGGAGATGAGCCATGCCCAATCCCCATGGCCGTGGATGTGATTGCGCAAGATGAATCTTGAGAATTTATTCAAACATTTATTAGATACCAATTAACACGGTGAATCTTTCCGGGCAATTTAATCCACTAAGATCTATTTATATATAATGAGGCAGCTGCCGCACTGAAATAGGTATCTGCCCAGGTCCACCCTTCCGTGCGTTCCATAGACGTCGTCTAGGGATATACGAGCCCATCTCAATCCAACTTTCTTAAATCAGTACTAGATGCAATTCTAGGTGCGGAGACAAGATTCCTCATGTCAAAGCTAATAAGGGAAATTGGTGCCAGGGCAAGGGCTAAGGGGTGCGGGGGGTTACTCCCATGACTTCACTTTCCTGCTCATCCCAAGCAGAGGCTCGTGAATGGAGATTCTCACGCCATTAGATACCGCCTCAGTTTGGCGAAGCTACTTCTCGGCACACGCCATACCGAGGACCCAGGAAAGGTGCGTTTCCTCGGAGCTTCCAAAGGCCGGGGGAGGGTGGCATATGGACCTTCCTCAACAAGCTTACCAGTCGGCTCTACCTCTGCGATTTCCACCATGGCTTCCACAGACACATCCCCGGTGACCTCCCAATCTCTAGGCAGAGATGGCATTGTTAGTTAGGTTTGACCCACCACATGACCGGTAAGATTGTGAAGAGAGCAAGGGCGAGGGAGGGTGCACATCTAGACGCCTGTTGTTTGAGGCATTGACTTCCTCCGTTCTAGGCCAAGTGTTAGTTCGGATGGTCAGGAAATCGAAAAGTGTCAGAACCTTCTAGGCTTCTTCTATATCTCGCCGCACATCTTCTGCTGTCGTCTATTGTCATTCCCAACAACTTGAGATTAGCTGACCTAGCATTAGCAACGATTGGACATCCGGAAAGTGGCCTTCCCTAACCAAACTTTCGATAATGCCAACGTCCATACCCTCAAACAGTCGACTACACGCTGTGATTTCATAAAATGATAAGCTTAGAGCAAATATTTGGCACTCCACTGAGATAGTTGTAACATCAGGAGGCAATAGCTCATCTCATATATTATAAAAGAATTAATCACGATAATTTATCAAAGAAAAAAAAAAAAAGCGTCAAGCTTGGCATTAAGCCCTACATCGAGAAATATATTGTTGATCCATTGGCATCAAGGTCCAATAGTCATTGATAAGACCATGAACTAGTTTTGTTGTGAAGGATAGTGAGCTGAGATCATTGAGACCTGAGATGTCGCACAGGTCGACCATACGAGTGGACGAAGATACGGCTAATGGCATAGCCTACGACAGAAAGAGGTCTACAGGTAGAGATTAGAATCCAAACAGGCCAAATTGGACTCAATTCATCTTGCCTTTTTGGCTCATTACGTGTGGGAGTGCCGAGGATGATGAATTGGAATCTTAAAAGATTACTGATTTCGAAAAGTTTCCAAAGATTTCATGCAAGGGAGGACATCCATAGCCTGGAGCTACGCGGACGTTACATCAAGCCCTGAGATATCAAGTACACTCTCTCCGCCGTCATGCGGCGTTCAGACGACTCCTTCACTTGTGACGCTGCCGAGTCTTATGTGTCTTACAACGGTGGGCCTTCTTAGCTCAACATGTCCACGGGTGACCTTCACGATGCCAATGGCATGTCCGTAAATTTCATAATGGGAAATTATCCCTTAGCGGATGGAGGAAAGGGAAATCTATTCGAGGGGTAACTCTTCCTGATGATTATCTGCTGCCTCCTCCCTGCTCCTCCTTATTTCCACCACCATTTACTCCCTTCACGGGTATTCCCCGACTACGCTCTGCTGAGCATATTGAGCTGGACACCCAGCAACTTGCGATATCTCTATGGTGGTGCATTAAACTCTGGCAGGAATATCCTCCGATTCTTCAGAGGCGCATCACGTATCCGCTGGTATGAGGAAGGACCAAACATCGATGTTCGATAGACTAGAATAGAATATCAAAGTAATTCTTAGAACTGGTTTATATGCACCTCCTTGTGATGGGCCTCTGCTTCTTCCACCAGGTCGCAGTGTTATGTGAGAATTTTTATATGCGCTGCCATCGACAGCAGGACGCAGAACTTGTAATAGCGAACACCCTTCGCTGGTCCGAAACCCCGGGGACGAGCTGTAAAGTCGCCGGCCGCGTGCGTATGAGTTGGACCCTGGCTGCGCTCTAGACCAACGGCAGACCAACACTCATGATAGTTTCTATGAATAATGACGGAGTTCATGTTGACTAGCTCCGACATAAGGGAGACTCAGTGTCAGTTTTTTTTTTTTAAATTTTATTTTATTTCAATTTTTGGTTTGTTTTTGTTTTTCTCTTTCCCATTCTTTGTGCTTGTTTTTGGTGATCGCTGCCTTTTCTTTCCGAGCAAAAGACCGTCAAGTCCGTACTCCCGGTGGGTCCTCGGTGGGTTTTCACCGGAGCTGACACGGCCAAGACAACGCAGGAGTGGCTGCGGCCCCGGAAATTCCGTTTTGACTAATCTTGTTAAAATAGTATCGCTCTTTTATTGTTTACTCTTTTTCTCCTTCTACTTTCGTTGTTGTTGGCGTCAGTGAATTCTGGGCTCTTTCTCTGCTTCCATCATCGCCTCCCCGTCCTTGGTTTCCGACACATTACCTCTAGAACCGAATCCTTAGTCGCTTGAGGATGACTCGAGTAAAGCTTGGTATGATTAATCGACCTTACTCCCCTGCAAAAACAAAGATGACCCGTCCACCCAGTGTCCATTGCCTAACGATGTGTGAAGTCGCCTCGCGCCTTCGGCCCAGCAGGGGCCCGAATCTAGGTCGAGTCGTGCCTTTTTACCCCCGCGAACGATTTCCCTTTCAGCATACGGCGACTATCTCGAGCCAACACCAAGGAATGAACTCTGTCAGAAAAAGCGAAGCAGGCGTCAAAAAGACAGGAAATATGGCCTTGTCATCCGAGAAAAGGCCCACGGGGCTGGCCGAGTATGCTCTGTACGCACATCACGATACAATCCATCCAAATATGGGATACATTTCGAATTCTCCGGGCTAACGAAAGGGGAATAGGACCACGCTAGATGGCCTCGTCAACTGGGCGCGCCAGGGTTCATTGTGGCCCCTAACGTTTGGTCTTGCCTGCTGCGGTGTCGAAATGATGCACGCCTCGATGCCACGCTACGACCAGGACCGCCTGGGAATCATCTTCCGCGCATCCCCTCGTCAAGCCGATGTCATGATCGTAGCCGGCACTGTGACGAACAAGATGGCCTCGGCGGTACGACTATGCTACGATCAGATGCCGGATCCAAAATGGGTTATCAGCATGGGCAGTTGCGCAAACGGAGGCGGGTATTATCACTACAGCTACTCGGTCGTGAGGGGTGTCGATAGGATCGTGCCAGTGGACATATACGTACCGGGATGCCCGCCGACGGCGGAGGCTTTGTTATATGGCGTATTTTTGCTGCAGAGGAAGATGAGATCAACCAAGACGACGAGAATGTGGTATAGGAAGTGATCGCCACGAGTTATTAGACGATGGTTCTGCGAATGTTCGAGATTCAAAATGAGCATAGAAGTCAATTGAGTGGGAAGAATTATTGGAAGAAAAGCGCTAATCCCATCTCTGTCTATTTAACTTTAACAAAGCCTCCCATGCGTATTGGAAGGGAGAAAGCGGCTCGCTCCGTGACGGAGGGTTGGACCAGCGCCTCCCAAGGCGACGGACAGTCAATCGCGGACGGTCGCACCACGGATGCGGAGCGCCGGAGAGTGACCTACTCTCAACTATATAACATTGACCGATTGCCTCGGCGGTCGACATCGAGGTCTAGGTTCAAATTGGAAATTTTTTGACACACATACTAATTCCTCTTTTTGTTTTCTTCTTTGATGATCGGCATCATCACATTTCTTTGGATCCCCTCTTCAAGAAAAGCCGCACCAGTCAAGATGGCCCCAACCCATTTGGTCTACCCGACGGGGCTTAGACTCGTGCTGTTGATGACTTCCATCTTCATTGGCATGTTCCTAGTTGCGCTTGTATGTCTGAAGAGACGTTGATCATTCGAGGAGTCTATTTCATCTGATCGTGGCTAACCAGCCTCATCTCTAGGACAAGCTGATTATAACGACTGCTATACCACAGATTACGAATGATTTCCACTCGACGAATGACATCGGCTGGTACGGCACTGCTTACCTTCTATCCAACTGCACGTTCATGTTATTGTTCGGAAAGATATACACTTTCATGAATGTTAAAGCTACCTTTCTGACGGCCGTCATATTGTTTGAGGTGGGCTCGGCCATCTGCGGTGCCGCACCAAACTCGATTTCATTCATCATTGGTAGGGCCATTGCCGGTTCAGGAGCAGGGGGAGTTCAGTCTGGTATCGTATGTTGTTCTGTCTTGTCCCTTCAGATCCTGTTATTTCCGACATGACTAACACACACGCATGCATTATAGATCGCCATTATCGTCCACGCCGTCCCTCTCCCAAAACGTCCGCAATACCAGGGGTTCTTTGGCGCTGTGTTCGGCATCGCATCAATCATTGGCCCGTTAGTCGGCGGCGCTTTCACAACGCACATTACTTGGAGATGGTGCTTCTATATCAATCTTCCACTGGGAGCCGCAGTCTTCGTATTTGTATTCTGTCTGCTCCACATCCCGGAGAGGCCCAATTCCCCGCCGGCCTTCGGTGAAAAGATTCGTCAGCTTAACATCGAGGGGCAGTTTCTCTTGTTTCCGGGGGTGGTATGTTTATGTTTGGCCTTGCAATGGGGAGGATTTACCTACAGCGTAAGTCTCCCCCTTGCCCTTTACCGTGGTACCGGGAAAAGGATAGATTCTAACGGCCCTATTCAAGTGGGATGATGGACGGATGATAACCTTGCTAGTCCTCGCCTTTGTATTACTCATAATCTTCTCTGTCATTCAGTGGTGGCGACCCGAGAGCGCGACGGTGCCACCGAGTATTCTTACTCAGAGAAGCATTGTCGGTGGTTTATGGGCAAGCTCTTGCACTGGCGCACATCAGACTCTACTTAGTAAGGCCGCATATTCACTAGAGTTGGGGGAAGGCTCTGAGTTGTCTATGGCTTGCTAACTACAGACTCCAGTTTACTACCTCCCGATCTGGTTCCAGGCCATTCGCGACGACACAGCTGTAGAGAGCGGCGTCCACCTGTTACCAATGGTAATTCCTATGGTCATCGCGTCCGTCCTCACAGGCGCCCTGACGACACGCACAGGCTATTACATGCCCTTCATGATTTGCGGCATCTGCGTGGCCACGATCGGCACTGGTCTCCTTACCACCCTCAGGGTTGACACGACCCTTGGCCAATGGATTGGATATCAAATCCTATACGGCTTCGGCATGGGAGCTTCTTTCCAAGCCCCCAATATGGCTGCGCAGACTGTTCTGCCAAGAGATCAGGTGTCCATTGGTGCTTCTCTTATGTTTTTCTCTCAAACGCTTTTCGGCGCCGTCTTCGCCTCGGTTGGCCAGAACATCCTTGACAACCAGCTCATCAAGCACCTCACCAGTATTGCTCGCATAACTCCACAGGAGATCAAAAGCGCCGGTTTGACGAAGATTCTGGACCTCATCTCGCCAGAGAATCGAAGGGCAGCGTTAGAGGCGTACAATGCATCTCTGCGTGTTTGTTTCCAGGTAGCTCTCATCATGGCTTCCCTTTCCATAATCGGTGCTCTCGTCATGGAGTGGCGCAACGTGAAGGAAACCAAGGAGATTGCTACTTCAAAAGAATCGGACATCGGAAAGGCCAAAGGAGATAGTGAGAACGGTCCTGATTCACTTCGCCAAGGTGAAGAAACTAAGGCAGAGGGAAAGGAAGGCGCAAATTAGGGGATACCGAAGCTCCGAGACCATTTACAAACTGATTCCTTTATTCTCCTATGCGGAAGGAAGTGTAATTGTTAGATATACAACACAAAAGTGTTATAGGATGATTCAATAGAGTTCGCTTCCGGGGTTGGACCTCGCCACTCCAAGTATCACAATATTAGATTACTACTGCCCTAAACTTTCAGCTTACGGGCTGTGTTATTATCCAATTATAGAATAGGCTGCCAACTGATGGCAAATCGGAGGTTTATAATCCAAGCTTATCCGTATCCACAACTTACGCATCACTTTGCACATCAAACCTATTTCAGAAATCAGAAGGCCATGCGGGGTAGCCCTCTTTTTCTCCGAGCAAGCTGCCCGCCCAGACGTAAGAGACATAACTTGAACCTAGTCCCCTTGACTCGGCGGGCGAAGATACTTTCGATGCCTAGTGACATTATGGTTATGATATAAATCTACATCTAGGACGCCCACATGACCCCAATAACGCATAATAGGAAGCGGGAAAAGCCCGTCCTTAGCTGCACCTTCTGCAGAGGACGGAAGTGAGTTGACCTCCCTTTGGCAACGGGAAGGGCGGACAAGGGTCCTGACATGGTTCTCAGGCTTCGCTGCGATAGGCAATCGCCATGCAGCACATGCATCCGTCGCGGCAAATCGAATGAATGCACGTATACCTCTTCGGAATCAGAGAGGAAGGATGCAGTGGACTACCGCCCTCATACCCGACGTCACCAGGCTCGTCAGAGAGTTGCGCGGCTCGAGAACTTAGTGATGGAAATGAGGGACAGGACGCCAGGCTCAAGTCAAACATTGAAGGTAGTGTCGGCCCAGGGAGAATCTACAGCAGGCACCGGAGCTTCACAGTCCACATCTACCAGCGTCACGGAGAGCATCGGCACACTCATTCTCGACGACAACCAGGGTGTTTACACTGGCAGCTCGCATTGGGCGACAATATTAGAAGATGTTTGTCGAGCCCGAGATGATTTTATGACGGGGAGAGTTTCTAATCAATGGGATAGATCCAGCGCCTCAAAGATGAATTGTCCGAGGATACCCCTGATCCAGATGCCATGACAGCCACCGAGGAATCAATCCCTTTTGATACCAACTTGGCTCACGAACCCCCTGCTACTAGAATATCCCTACTCACTAGCACCACATATCTTTCGAAAGACCAGGTACTTGCCATGATGCCTCCACGTAAGGTGACCGATAGAATCGTTTCCCGCTTCTTTAACGGCTTTGACTTCGCCCCTTGTGAGTGTTGATTGCCATCTCGGTTGTCCAAACCTGTCCGACGACCCACCTTATCCTGCTAACAAGTGGGTGGGAAAACAAAAGCCATTTTCCACCGGAACAAGTTTCTCACAGAGGTGAGTAACTTGCCCTGGCACTTGGCTCCTTAGCCACTTGTTGAATATAGCTTTCGTCTGTCTGTGTCGCGTGGCTTTAGCTCACAACTCCGCCCGTAGTATGCGAACTTTTGGTCAAGTCCAGCAGGTACACCCATAATGTGGATAGGATTATTGTTCAGCGTCATGGCCACTTCCGTGTTCCTCCAACAGCAGCAGGACGCCGTTGACACGCCGATGTCGACGGGTTTAGAAGGCGAGAATGCTGTCGAGACCTATCGGGCACTCACGATCCATTGCTTACACGCGGGAAATTATCTCAGGCCAATCCACTTTACCATAGAGACCTTGATGCTTCACTTTTTCCTCGAACAACACATTAACGCCGATCTGGAGATGAGTAACTGGGCATTGTTGGGTGTTATGATTCGCCTCGCATTCCGCATGGGGCTGCACCGCGATCCCTCCCACTGGGCAGACATACGACCTCTGCAAGCAGAGTTACGGCGGCGAATATGGATGACCTTATATCAGACGGATTTCTTCAAGAGTACACAGATGGGATTGCCGCGCATAATCAAGGACTCTCAGTGCGATACGCGCTCCCCGGCACACCTCCTTGACCATGACCTTGGCCCTGGGGATACTCAGATGCCTCCGGAGCGACCCTTGACAGATCCCACGCCGCTCTTGTTCGTAATCCAGAGGCATACCATTATCAAACTCTCTGCCGAGATATACGATGTGACCGAAGCGACATCAGTACCAACTCCTGAGACCATCTCAGAGTTGGCGACAAAGCTCGAAGCCGCCATTGACGAGATACCCGAATGGTTGCGATACAAGTCGCTTGAAGCATCAATTACAGAAGATCCCGCTCTTTTGTCACACCGAATATTTCTGGATATCCTCATCCACAAGGCTATCTATCTACTCCACCGGCGGAGCTTCATAAAAGACTATTCTACGGAGCAGAGCATGGAATCGAACAAACGTTGCATAGATGCAGCTCTGGCCATTTTAGAGCACCAACGAAGAATGAAAGAAGAGACCCAACCGGGTGGTCTCTTGTTTGGCAGTCGATGAAAGATAAGTGCCACCAGAAACCACGAGTTTTTACAAGCTACACTGATGCTTTGTTATGCCCTGAGCAGGTTAGATGAGAGGCGTGATGCCGAGAGAAACACAGACTCTCTCTATAGACAGGATGAGATATTGAGGGCCTTGGAGACAGCAAGGACATTATGGGAGACACATGCACCTCGTTCAGGGGAGGCGAGAAGAGCATCAAAGGCCATTTCAACGCTGTTGAGCAAACATGGAGGCTCCCAGCAGGATGTATCGGACACAGATGGCGCGGAACAGTCTGAGGGCAAGTGGATGTGGATGTGCTCCCAGGCTCAGATCAAGCTTCTAACCCATTCTTCTACAGTCTCCTTTCAGCAAATCCTAACAAGAGAGCACGGTGCCTTCAGCGGCTTCGACTATGGGCCGTCAATAGAGCTGGATTCCTCTCTATTCACCCCTGATAACATGACTGCATTCGAAAACATGTTGGTTGATTTAGGAGGGAGCGCCGCAGAGGAGTAGTGTATCCCTTGATGGATATCCAGACGCGTTGTCGGGGCATTCATGTTCAGGCGTAGCGCTGTTAGGGTGGGACACTGCTGTCGCTGGTTAACAAGGAACATTGAAGGGCATTGGTAATTTCATACACTACACTCGCACTTAGTAGGTCAAAGAGACTCCGTGGATCGCCGACCGGGGCCCTCAGACGAGGGAGCAGTATTCATAAATCAGATAAGTGAAACGGAGTGTGTGATAGGAGTATTCAGATTCCAAACTAGAGGTTGCAATCTTCATCTGAGCAGGCTCTGCAAAAGGGACCAGAGCCTGGCGAGTTCAGAAGTGCTCACAATTGGAGATGGAGACTTCGCCAGTCTTGTAGGTTAGATACCGTCACCTCGTATTGCGCCGAAACCGCAAGATGGCAATATTATATTTGAATCTTACAACTTAACAATGGCCTGGAACGAGAGGACCACCAGCATGAGCCAGAGAACCCCTTAAGCTGCGTCTGTGAGCATCGAGAAAACTGATCAACATGGCAAGCCAATGTGTCACGATTCACGACTCACCGCTAGCAGCCACTTTTGGTTAAGCTTAGTTGCACAGGGCGAGTCTTGGCATTAGCGCTAGAGAATGCTGCCTTCTGGACCCTTGCAAGCTCCATCCACTCAGACGCCCTTCTTCGTACAGCCCCTGAGCCAAGTGAGAAAAATTTCCTGTCACGCAGGCAGTCCCATTTCTGACACCCGTACCACACCATTGTGGCGGTGATCTGTTTCGCCCTGTTGCTGTGAAGCGATCAAGAGAAACTGGAATTTCAGTACTGGGCATATTCTTATCCTCACTCGGCTTTATACGAAGCACAAACTAGCTCTGCGGATCTAGACGAGGGAAAATAAAAAAATAAAAAATAAAGAGTCTTGGAAAATGTGACTATTTTTGGCTAATACAGATGCAGGAGCTTAAATTAGAGCCAAGCAAAAGGACCCGTATTTGGCGGGCCTGTGCCGACATGCCACACGATGTTACCCTAGGCCCCATCGTGTAATTTCTCTCCCCAAGCGAATCCGTCCGCCTTTAAATCTAATCGTTTCCGCTGGTCGGTGAAATCCTCCCCTCCTTGTTTGCTCGTCGCGTGATGCTCCCAACTTCAGTCATTCTTTAGCATACCTTCAACGATGAGGTCACCGTTCTTAGTTGGCGCCGTCTTGGGCGCGACAACGGCGGTCGCCCAGCTCAACCTTCCATTCTCTCGCGCGACCGACAGCACGAATCCCTCAACGATCGAGCGACGCGCATCGACTAATTTAGAGGCCCCAACCTCCGGTCCTTATCCCAACTATGTCGTCAACATCACGGTCGGCACTCCGCCTCAAGACATCCAGGTACTAGTGAGCACGGGCACGAAATATACCTGGGTTCCCGATGTCGAGTACTGTTCGGATTCTTACTATCACTCTAACAATTGCAAATTCGGCGCCTGTAAGCTCAAACATTCCCTTGTCTTGACTTCACCATAAGTGCTCCCTAACATTTCAGCAGTCTGGACTAATCAATCGTCCACGTACGAACTCACCTCGGATTACTTCCGAGACTCAACCAGCACCAATTCGGCTTCCGGCAATTACTTTCGAGACACCCTCCGCGTCGGTGACACCGAGATTAAAGAGATGACTTTGGGTTTAGCAACTGGAGGGTACGGGTACTCAACACAAGGCGTTCTCGGCCTCGCCGCAGCTTCCAGCGGTCTTTCGGACGATGCGTACTTTCTTCAGCAACTCACGAATGCGGGTATTATCTCGTCGCCAGGGTATAGCTTCTCGGTAGACGGCTCCAGTCTTGAGTCCGGCAATATTCTCTTCGGTGCCGTCGATACTTCGAAGTTCACTGGGACAATCAAGACTCTGAGCCGATCCACGTACGCCGCGTACGCTGGCTTCTCCGTCACCCTCAGTTCTCTCAACGTCAGCGAATCATCCGACGCCACCACCTCCGAGCCTGTGTTGAGTGCTCTGTCTATCTACCAACCATCCGTGTATATCGACCCCTCGTCGCCCCTGACCAACTTGCCATCCACGCTCGCCCGGAAAATTTGGAGCTTGGCCGGCGCTTCTGTACAGTCTTCGGCGAAGTTTGCCACCATTCCCTGCTCGGCATCCGAGGACACGGCGAAGGAGCTACTTTTCGGCCTTGGCTCATACGACGAGGTTGTCGTGCGAATCCCTCTTCGTGACCTCATTCTACCTAGGCCGCTATACTCGTACTACCTGGATGTACTCGATGAGAACAATGGAACCGAGTCGTGCATGTTTGGTATTCAATCCATAAGTGACGATGACGATGACTACGACTATGATGACGACGTCTATTCCACGAGCAACTGGTATCTCGGAAGCAGCGTTCTCAAGGGGACCTATGTGGTGTTTGATAACTATAATAACTACGTCGGATTTGCCCCTTCTCGATCCGCTGACGAGTCTACCTCTTCCGACGACACCATCGTACCATTCGCGAGTTACGGCGCTTACATTCCCGAGTCCGATCTTGGGACCAACTCGTGCCAAAACAGAGACTGTTCCTCGGGCAGAGACAGAGGAGTCGATTCTTATCACAGGGGTGGTAACAACGGCGCGGCGATTGCTGTAATTGTGTGCATTTGCGTCGCCGTCGTCGCTGCTATCGTCATCATCACCAGTCTTGCCCTGTTTTGCTGTCGCCGCCGCGGCATGTGCTGCTGGGCAGGCAAAGGGAAGAAGCAGGATGGCTCTCCTGGATACATAATCGGCCCTGCCCCAGATATGGCCAGCCTTCCCCCTCCGCTCCAAGGCGATGGTAAAGTGCTACCCCCTCGACCCGTGGCTTTACCAGACGAGCAAGCCCTCGCTCCAGGAGCGACGCAGAACCGAGACCTCCCACCTGTTGCCTCGCGGCCCACGCCATCGCCCGACCCAAGCACATCCCCCAGGGGCGATGTGTCTCCGTTGACTAGCCGACCTAGCTCTCTCGCTGAGCCCGAACCGGTGGCGACAAACGCCATTCCAGCTGTGTCGGTGACTCCTCCACCCAATGAAGAGCCATCGTCAAAGGACGGAAAGGTGACCTACCGATATGCATAGCCGTGTTGAGCATTGATATGCGGGATTTAATTTTTATATTGGTTCGATCACAAATGGGTTGGATCTCGGTTGAGCGTTCATATTTTGCGTATATACCCCGTCGCATCTGTCATGGTTCTCATGTTCACGTATCATAGATGGCATATAGAGGTTCTATAATCGAAGATAAAGAGCATATGGTGTGATACCGATGCATTTAGCCTTACTCCTTAAAATCGAAATAATAACGCCAATTTGCTATTTGGTTCATTCATGGGACTTGCTCATGCCTGCTATGGTAAACGGATACGACGTGGACTAGAAGAATACCATGTTCTCCTCCGACCACCCCATTTTCTTCAACGTCTCTCGCGCAAATGACTCCATTGCGCCAGGCCCACAAATGAGGGCGATTCGATCCTCTGCCGGGGATGCCTCAACCCACAGTAGGCTTTCCGATATCCGACCCCGCTGTCCCGTCCATTCGGCCGATGGGCTCGTCAAGGTATGGATCACTCTGCAGCCATTTCTCTTCAAGGCCGAAAGACCATCGATCTCTTCTCGGCACAATATGTCCTCCTCCTGCCTGTTGCCGTCAAGTACGGTACAGAAGGTCGTATCTTTAGGATCCTGCATCACGGCACGGAATACCTGGAAAATCGGAGTCACCCCGCTTCCACCGCATATCATAACAAAGGATGAAACCTTGCGATGAACTCCGCTGATCGTAACATCGCCACGTCCAAGATACTCAAGCTTGCCGATGGGGCCTTTGAACTCGACCTCTGTCCCAATTTCAAGTTTATCTAGGGCAGTCGTCATCTTGCCCCCAGCCAAGGCCTGTGTGGGGAGATACAGCTTTATGAGCAGCTCAACTGATCCCTTCTGACTGCCATTGGATACAGGAGTGTATGCCCGGATGATATTCTCGTCTGTTACTGGATCCTTGATGCGTAGCATGAGATGCTGACCGATTGGGAGCCCAACTGTTTGATGGTCATGAAATATGAATGTGAAAAGCTTTGTATCGTGGGACAAGGTCTTAACATCTCCGAGGGTGGCTTTGGCCCAATGCTTGGGATGTAGGAACTCGGATCTTGAGGCCGGTAGCTCGTCCTCGCTGGGAGAAGCCCCAAGACGCTCCCGTGCATCTTGATTCAGGGTTCCGACATGGTACCGACGCATCATCCCCTTGGCATTTTCACTATCTGCATCCAGCGTCAGTGGGATTCGTAAGACTTGGGAAGTTATTATCCTTACGAATTGCCATGAAATCCTCCGTGACGTCTGAACCAGCGGATGTCAGGATGCTTTGCGCGCCACCTGGGTGATCCTGAAGATAAGCTGTCCCATCATAGACATGGCCGTCTACAACAAACAGCGGTTTCTCCTGAGAGGTTTCCCCTTGAAATTCTTCCAATGTAAAGAGCCTTGTAGAGTCCGGATTCGTCATTTGGATTTCTTGCTCCACGGGTGGCGTGAGTGGCTCCTCTAAGCCTACCCCCTTCTCTCCCCAGCGACCATTAAGCAAGTCTCCACCTGCCTTCTTCACCTTGTCCATCCATCCGGGTGTTCCTGGTAGAAGCGATGTAGGGTGCTGGAAGCGGATCCACTGATCACCTTTCTCGATAGTAACTCGGAACCAGGGATTATTCATCATTCCCAAGACGGACCAGTACATATCTCGTGGTTGGCACATCATGGACTCGTCCATGGCTCTGACGAGGATGTTATCCGAATTCCGCAGCTCAAGGATCGAAACGTCGTACGTCCAGAAGCACCAGCAGAAGCAGGTGTCTCTGCTAAACACGTCGAGCCGTCCGCCGAACATGTCAACATCGGCTTCACGGAACCGGTCTTCGGGGTAGTCGATTTCCGCAAGCCTCCATGCTACCGTAGGGTTTAGTCTCTTGCCATTCCGAGCCGATGAGGTTCGCGGCTTTCACTCACATCTGCCACTATCAAGGGATATCTCAACACGAGTGATGCGACGTCCGCCTCCACTGTATGCGTATCCTCTAAGTGGATAATTTTGTCTTGGTAGCGCAAGGTCCACCACCTCCTCGTGCTGTGGATAAACAACGGCGGAGTTAACATTCAGGTCATAGATCGCGTATCTCTCATCGCGCCACCAGGCCGGCTCAGCGGCTGACATTTCCGGCGTCACAACGGTCCTATTTGCTAAGTGAGCTGAGGTCCTGTCCACCAGGTGCCAACATCACACTCACGGGAGGACTTTATTGTCGTAGTAGTGGTACCAATTATCACTGGGTTCAGCGGTCACGATCAACCTTTTCAGCCATTTTACGCTGCGACCGCCGATGGTCCCAGGGACAACGACTCTGAGTGGTCGGCCATGATCTGGTCTGAGAGGGGCACCGTTCATCCCATGTGCGAGCATGATGCCCTTGTTTGGATCCATGGCCCAGTTCAATTTAAGGGACGTACCATAATGACCATTCGGCTAGTTGGACCGATGTCAGCCAATACCAGGAAAGGGGAGGAATTGAGTAGGGATATGAGTCGATCGCAACACGCACAAGTTTATCAGCGCCTTCCATGCAGAGATACCTTGCACCTCGCAGTGGCTTGGCTCTGCGCAAAACGTTGGCCATAAGAGTGCCCGTGAACAAAGCTGTGGACAGCCCTGCGGCGCCCCACGAAAAGCCCTTCGTCTTGCGCACAACGTTCTGCTCTTTACGCCTGTTCCCAGCGCAGACGAGGGTTATAGGGAGTGTGATTTGCTCAAATTCTTCAACGAGCTGCTTTAGTGTGATCGTAAATGGATTTTCCACGAGTCTATGGACTGGTTAGCCTCTGATATATACCATATGGCTCCATATTAAACGCACCCTTCGACACTAAACTCCCATGGTAGTACGTCTTCATCAAGAACCTGGGGTACAGGACCATGGTTCCTAACGTAGAAGAGATCCACCGAAGTAAGAAAGCCTAAGAGGCAATAAGTTTCCAGCATGCAAGACTTTTCATGACTGACGCATTGTCTCACCTTCATCGTAAAGCGCCGTTAGGGGTGCTTCGGCGTTAAAGGGGTGGACGCCAGTGAGTCGGATGAGGCGTCCATCACGCGCCACATGCCTGTCCGGTGTATCCTTGTCCTTGTCAAGTACGCTTGAGGCTGCGGGCCCGGCCGGAAGCGCTGGCAGTTTGACGAGAAGGGTGTTGATAGCAGCCATGCTTTCAGGTATAGTAGGAAGATTCCAAGAGGAGATGGAGGAGACGGTGACAACTGTCACCGGGCTTGCGAAGTGGCGCTCTCACTTTTAACAATAGGGACGACTTCATGGCCACATGCCGAGATTGGGAAGAAGTAAGTCATTTAATCGCTACTTGTGCAACGTTCAAATGTGCCGAGAGTCTGAGACACATCAATTCCGGATGCAGAGGCATGCCGAGTAGAAGTGAAGTCTCGAGTCGGCCACGAAATCGATGCGACTACACAAAAATTCTGACATTGACGCCATTTTACTAGCCAGAAATTGCTTGCAGTGTGGGTCTACGAAGTGCCACTAAAGCCGAACAAAGTAAACCCCACGGGTCTGCTCGAGGAGTGTCCATCCTCTCAGCCGGAGGTGGACAATATTCCTTGGAATCACTCTCAGCAGCCCACAAATCGACCCTGGCTCTAGCTGGTAATATGGAGGCTGTAGCTAAAGAACCGATCACATTCTAACATATCTCCGCGGAGGACGAGCGATATAGATAAGAGAAATCGTGAAAGCAATCGAAAGTAATTGCCGCATTCGATGCGCTGGTCGCCCTTATCGAGAAGGGTGTTGTTTGCGGGCGTATCATGGAGTTGAAGATGGATTGGCGAACTGATGTCGGCTTCTCGGACAAGAAACCAGAGGGAATTTCAACATCTCCGCGGAGGGAAGCAGCAGTAGTTATATTCCTGCCTATCGCAGGGAATATAGACGGCTAGAGTATCCTTATCAGGGACCCGCTGCTTCCCTCCTTATCGTTGTGTTGTTATCTTGCTCTTCTACCTTGTATGAACTAGCTCGGCACTTTAATCTGCGGGAGGAAAGGAATGCTTATCGTGGGATGGGATGGACGGGCGCCATGTTACATGCACCGTCGTTAGCGAATCATATCCCGCCAAAGTAGCCTGCGCTATCTTCCACCTCCGTCGACCATCCGTGTTTCTCGACGAGACCGGGCCGCGCAGACTTTCTATGGCGATCGGTAATTTAGAAATTGCTACGGGCACAATCGGATATAGAGAGTTATTTTTATATTGCGTTCAGGCACGCCTTGGTATTCTCAGATCACGGAGTCTTCAGAAATGGCCATGAGAAACCTGAGAAACCTGCCCAGGTGTATTAAACAATTGTCCTTGCTTCTTTGATCCGCACCTTATATGGGGCCCCCCAATCCATCGTCCTAAAATTCAACCTCCGCCATTTAGTAGTCTCGGTATAAATCCACCCGAGGGTACCTCTAGAAGCACTAAGATGGAGGCCACGAACGGCTCTGGGCAAAACGACTATGGTAGGAGCAACGGCGACAAGTATACCACCACCAACCACACGAACGGTGAACACACGATCGGATGCGTGAAGGGCGAGAGGATAGACGAAATGAACGGGTCACTGGAAAGCCATGGTAACGGACACCGCAGAAAACGCGTGGTTGTAGTGGGTTTGGGCATGGTAGGGATGGCTTTCATGTAAGTCTCCTGCGATTCAGAGACGAACCTCACTGCGAAAGGCCTAATAACACAAAATCCCAACAGAGAGAAATTGACAAAACTCGATGCGAAACGGCGAGAATATGACATTACTGTGATTGGAGAGGAGTCACACGTCGCCTATAATCGTGTCGGCCTGTCAACATTTTTCGATCACCGTGTGATAGAAAATCTCTATCTTAACCCGCGGGAATGGGTATGGCGACGTTCTTCCACCTCATTATCATCGATACGAAGCACTAGCTAACCGGTCTTACAAGTATTCTTCCTTCGAGGACGGCTGGTTGAGTTACCACCTTAACACTCGAGTGACGAGGATCGTTCCCGAGGCCAAATACGTTTCTACCGCAAACGGCGACACTATCCCTTATGATATCCTGGTTCTCGCGACCGGCTCAGATGCAGTATTGCCAAAATATACACCGGGATACGATGCTGAAGGCGTGTTTGTCTACAGAACAATTGCGGACCTGGAGGCCCTGATCGATTTCTCGACACGGAACAAAGGTTCGGTAAGCATCGCGGTTGGAGGTGGTCTGCTCGGGCTCGAAGCCGCCAAGGCCATGATGGATCTTGACGCGTTCTCTTCAGTCAAGGTTATTGATCGGAACGAGTATCTTCTGGCGAGGCAGTTGGACGCAGACGCGGGACGCTTGGTCACGGAAAAGGTGCGCGAGCTTGGCCTGGACGTTAAACACAAGAAGCGTATCGCAGCTATTAGCGTTGACGGCTTTAACCATGTCACTGGCGTTACGTTCGAGGATGGTGAGAAGCTGGACTGCCGCTGTGTTTGCTTTGCGGTATGATCTCCTTTTTTCTTCTTCTTTCTTCTTCTTTTTTCTGGGGCGTATGCTGAAGTGAAAAGAACTAATACTAACGATACGGTGCATATGATTAATATAGATTGGCGTAAGACCACGAGACGATCTTGCGGCCAGTGCGGGCATTCTGACCGGCCCAAGGACTGGTGGCTTTGTTGTCGGCGAAGAGTGAGTAACTTTGTAAAAACAATGGACAAGTTTACATTCTAATTCGACATATTTAGTTTGCAAACATCCGTTCCCGATGTTTATGCAATTGGCGACTGCGCGTGTTGGAAAGACCAAACCTTTGGCATCATCGCCCCTGGAGTCGAGATGGCCGATATTCTCTCCTTCAACCTTACAACAGGCCGGTTCCAAGAGCCACGAAAATTCACCCGTATTGACCCAAGCACGAAACTTAAACTACTTGGGATAGACGTTGCCAGCTTTGGAGATTTCTTCGCCGACCGAGATGGTCCTAGCTTTCCCAATGGTCTGAGGCGAACGCTTCCAGGAGAAGAGCCTCAGGACCATGACAGGGCACCGCCTGTCAAAGCACTGACGTACAAGGACCCCTTCAGCGCCGTCTACAAAAAGTACATGTTTACGCTGGATGGCAAGTATCTTGTTGGCGGGATGATGATTGGCGATACGAACGATTATGCGAAGCTCGCGCAAATGGTTCGAAATCGTACTCCGCTCGAGGTCCCTCCAAGTCAATTCATCTTAGGGAGCAAAACGGGTGCAGATCTTGACGGATCCGATCTGTGAGTCTCTAACTGATCGATACTTTGTCATTGGTAGAGTCCAACTGCTAACATCGAGAAAGCCCTGATGATACACAGGTCTGCTCCTGCTATAATGTGACCAAGGGTGACATTGTTCAGGCGGTCCAATCTGGAGACTGTAAGAACCTGACCGACATAAAGTCTTGCACTAAGGCAGGCACTGGGTGTGGTGGCTGTCTTCCGTTGGTGCAGAGTATCGTCAACAACACTCTGAAAGACCTCGGACGGGAAGTTTCAAATCATGGTGGGTACCTGGTCCCTTCCCCGAAGCAAGGATTAATCGAATTGATTCGGGTTGTTAATAACGGGAGAGACCTCCAGTATGCCCACATTTCCCGTACTCGAGAGTGGACTTGTACAATATCATCGCGGTGAAACAGATAGAAACCTTCGAAGCCGTGATGAAAGAGGCTGGAAACGATCCCGGCTCTCTCGGCTGCGAGGTTTGCAAACCGACAGTTGCGTCGATCCTGGCCAGCCTGTTCAACGAACACGTCATGTCAAAGCGGCATCACCATCTCCAAGACACGAATGACCGGTTTCTGGCCAATATCCAACGGAACGGAACGTTCTCCGTCGTCCCGCGTATTCCCGGAGGCGAGATTACCCCTGCCCAGCTGATCACCATAGGCAAGGTTGCCGAAAAGCACAACCTCTATTGTAAGATTACGGGCGGCCAGCGGATAGATCTCTTCGGTGCTAAGAAGAAAGATTTGTTGGGAATCTGGAGAGAACTCGTTGATGCCGGAATGGAAAGTGGTCACGCTTACGCAAAGTCGTTGAGAACTGTAAAGGCAAGTGGACTTGATTCGTCACCTCGATATTGGTCTCCTGCTAACTTTTCGGTAGAGCTGCGTGGGATCGACTTGGTGCCGATATGGGATTGGCGACAGCGTCGGAATGGCCATTCGAGTTGAGGAACGGTACAAGGGCATACGTGCACCTCATAAACTGAAAGGTGGTGTCTCGGGCTGTGTTCGAGAGTGCGCCGAGGCCCAAAGCAAAGAGTAAGCTCTAAGTTCTCTTCAACCCGGACACAAAGTCTATCCTTTCATTTCCAGTACTCACGCTGTCATATAGTTTCGGCCTCATTGCAACCGAGAAGGGATTCAACATATTCGTTGGTGGCAACGGAGGCGCTACCCCCCGACATGCCGAGCTATTGGCCAAAGACGTGCCGCCGGAAGATGTTATCCCTCTGCTAGATCGATACATCATATTTTACATCCGTACGGCTGATCGGCTCCAGCGGACGGCTCGGTGGATTGAAAACTTGCCAGGCGGCATTGACTATCTTCGCGAAGTGGTCGTCGACGATAAACTCGGCATCGGGTTGCATATGGAGAAGCAAATGCAAGACCTGGTCGGTAGTTATTTCTGTGAGTGGACTGAAATCCTCAATGACCCCGAACGACAAAAGGTATTCCGGCAGTTTGACAACACGAACGAGGAAGTAGAGACTGTCGATATCATAGCCGAGAGGGATCAACAACGGCCGACGTATTGGTCAAGCAAGCCAGCCGTCGAGGACTTCAAGACACATCAATGGTCGAGCTTATCATGGCAGCCACTCATTCAAGCGAGCCACTTTGACGACTTCCCCTCAGCGCAGGTGAAGCGTGGAGACACACAACTGGCGATATTCAAGGTCAAGGGTGGCTACTACGCATCCCAGCAAATGTGTCCCCACAAGCGAGCCTTTATTCTGTCTGATGGGCTCATCGGTGAGGCTGATGGGAAATATTGGGTGTCATGCCCCTATCACAAACGAAACTTTGACTTGAATGGTGAGGAGGCTGGACGATGCTCAAACGATGACTCGATGAACATTGCCACCTTCCCAGTCGAGGAGAGGGAAGACGGATGGATCTACGTTAAACTCCCCCCTGTTGATGAACTGGATACTCTACTGGGCACGTCGAGGTGGAAGACGACGAAGCAAGAATCCTGCACCCCATTTGAGAGACTGGATCAGAAACTAGGCAACTACGGGAGCGGGAAAGGACGGAGAGGCAGGAAGCCACAGGAAGCACGGGAGCCAATGCTGTCTTCTCCATCCCTCAGCTGGTGATGAATGTGTGCGTGTAACATGAGCAAATTATTATTAGCCTTGGAGCTAGATCGACGTGTATGCAATTTGTGCTTGTTCAAAGTTGTTTTTTCCCATTGAAACAAAAGTGCCAATCGGCCCCGGCCACAGGTTTAATATTCCCGGACCGGTGAGAAGACGACCGATCACAATTGATGGGACGGGACGAGACGATCCCGCTTCCGAACTTCCGATATTTGCGGCGATGGTGCGTGGGGGTCTTATCTTCATCTGCAGGGTGTTTCCGGATTCAAATTGATGCTTGCCCTTCGAAGCCTTTTCTAGGCGTCTGATTGGCAAACAACACACACGCACACACACATCCCCTTTTTAATGGGACCTGTCAGCTTTATATTAGACTTTTTGGGTGATCCAGTCTGAGTTGACGATCCGATCTCACGCGAGAAGAGACTGCAAGAGTCACATGACGCCGAGGGCGATAGAGATTGGGCGGATATCCTCATTTGGTGATAGCAATCATCCCCCTCTCTGGCCTCTTCGTCCCGGCCCGAATGATACAGATCCATATGGAAAAAGACCACACTTAGTTCGGCCATAACAAAGCCCTTGATTCGCCTGCGTCTCACCTATATCTGCTTGCGTAGGCTGAGCAGCGAAGCTTATCGGCCAGCCGAGACTACCAGGGGTGCCTCGCGGCCCTCGCCTCTTATCTTCCCCACACATCAACCCTGGACGGGCGCGCTTCAACCTTGGCCTCTGTCTGCTAGATAACAGTTCCTTCCGTCCTCTAGATAAGGTGTTTTTTTCGTATTATAACGCCCAAAAGGCCCATCTCCGCGGAGATGCTCAGGAGATGCTTTTTTTTTCTCGCCAGGTCTAGGGAGTCTCGACAGTCGCTATCAGCAAATTTGGCGATCACAGCGAGTTTTGTGATTGACCCGGTACTGATGTGAACTTGCAGCAACGCAGGATTGAGTGCTCCTGACGCCCGTTGCGATTGAAGATATCGCTATCTCGAATTGGGCTTGATTCCTACTCCAAAGAAAGGAAAATGGGCAAATATCGTTTGAGCCATGAAGGAAGATCCGGTATATCTCTCCATGGCTTCGCCCGCATCAAAGCCAGCTCTGGCAGCGAAATTATATTTTCCAAAAGAAAATTCTCCAATATTAGCAGCATCCGAAACGATACCCGTGCTTGGCTTCTCACATCTTCTCATTTTGTGGGCCGTTGTTATCGTACCCAAGGGACGCAATGTTGTCGACCAAGATCCGCTACCTCGTCAGCCCCCCAGAGGTCAATCCCATCACTCTCAAAGCAAAGTCCGTTCCGGTGTTGAACCCGATTGACCGCTACGGACGCGTCTTCTTCTTCTCATGGCTAGGGTTCATGGTGGCATTCCTATCCTGGTATGCCTTTCCGCCATTGGTATGTGGTTCCTCTCCTCTTCTCCCAAGGTGGGCAAGGTGGGCAAAGTGGTTCACATATTCTGACTTCGACTTGCAGTTGACTATTAGCATACGCGAGGATTTGAACATGACCCAGGACGACGTCGCCAATTCCAACATAGTAGCACTTCTCGCGACGTATGTTTTTCCATATGAAAGGTGGATATCTCAATCCTCAAGTCCTAATGATTATGATACGCCCAGGTTTCTCGTTCGCTTTGTCGCTGGTCCTCTTTGCGACCGATATGGGCCGCGTTACGTTTTCGCTGGTCTCCTGCTCTGCGGGGCTGTTCCCACAGCCCTGGCCACGACCGTCAAGAATCCCATGGGTCTCATCGCAATTCGGTTTTTCGTTGGTATCCTGGGTGGAACATTCGTCCCATGCCAGGTCTGGTGCACTGGCTTCTTCGACAAGAACATCGTTGGGACTGCCAACGCTCTCGCGGGAGGCTGGGGTAACGCTGGGGGTGGAATAACTTAGTAAGTTGGCTCTTTCGTGCTGCTGTCCTGCCATCACATAACTGATTTGAGATCAAGCTTCGTCATGCCTGCCCTGTTCGATGCTTTTGTGCATTCGCAGGGTCTTACTCCTCATGTGGCCTGGAGAGTTGCCTTTGTACTCCCATTCGTTATTGTTACGGCGACTGCTATAGGAATGTTGCTCCTCTGTGATGACACCCCGACCGGAAAGTGGTCAGACCGTCACCTTGTCATTGAAGGCCTTCCACCAACTCCACCTTCCGAGGTGGCAACTCTGCACCCAAAGGATCCCGAAAAGTCGCCAGTCGAATCCATTCATCGGGCACATAGCTCGGACATTGATCTGCCGAGAGGGGAGCTGGTTGTGACTCCTAGTTTCCGCAAAACACTTCGAGTGGTGTTTTCACTACAGGCTCTAGCCTTGGCAGCCCCGTATGCCTGTTCTTTTGGTGAGTTCTCAAATGGTTCAAGGAAACCTTGTCTCATATACTAACGCACGACTGCAGGTGGGGAGCTGGCGATCAACTCTATCATCGGGTCATACTACTATAAGAACTTCCCTCACCTCGGCCAAACCCTCTCTGGTCGTTGGGCGGCAATGTTTGGTCTCCTCAATGTCCTCTTTCGACCAGCCGGAGGCATTATTGGTGACATCATTTACAAGTACACCCAATCTGTTTGGTGCAAGAAGCTCTGGTTGTGCTTTCTCGGTGTCGTTATGGGTGTCTTTCAGCTTGCCATTGGCCTGTCGGACCCTCATCACGAGCCCACTATGTTCGGTCTTGTCGCAGGCCTCGCGTTTTTCATGGATGCATCGAACGGAGCTAGCTTTGCTGTTGTGCCGCACGTTTTTCCTTCGTCGAACGGTATGTTTTCAAAGTCATTTCAGAATCGACGGCGTCCTACTAATACGTAGAGGGTGTCTATTTAGGTGTACTCTCTGGCCTCGTCGGGGCCACTGGAAACTTGGGCGGGGTCGTATTTGCTGTCGTCTTTCGGCATTTTGGGAAGGCTTACCACACGTCTCTGTGGATTCTCGGTGTCATTAGCATTGCGGTTAACCTTGCTGTGGCGTGGATTCCACCAGTGCCCAAGGGCTATTGACGGCCCGACTTAATGCTCTTGCCGTCGTTCGCCTCGTTCTGGAAGGGCGAGATTATCATGAAGCAAGAAAAACTAGGAGGGCACGACATGTTTGTGTGATGTTCATGGAGAGGTATATGAAATTCAGTAGAAAGTAAACCGGGGGATATCAATACATGAAAAGATCTTATTGGGAGATGCTATCGCGCGCAATGTCGTGGGAGTCCAACCTAATCAAAACGCCGTACGCCATGGATGCAACACCGAAAAGGGAGGTGGGCAAACCGTCCCCTCGCCACATGCAGTCTATAATTATGCCCAATCTCGCACGCTCAGTGCCTATGCAGAAGGTCGGCTATTATCAGTCACCTTCAGCCCTTCCACGCCCTTCGCCATTCCGCTGAATGGACACGTGCTCGGCGCCCCGGACGGGTCGGCCATATCGTCCTCGTCAAGCATCTTCTTTCCGTGCAGGTAGCCTTCCTTTTCGATAAGGATCTCGGCATTCTCCTGGATGAACTCCTCTCCGTCCTTGACGTGCCACTTCGCCATAAGGTCATTCTGGATCCAGATGACCTTGCCGATGGCCTTGACGAGGGCGATCTTTCGTTGGAGGTGGAGGCGCGGGTGGCAAAGAATTGCCTCGGTGAGAATATCTTGGATGAAGGAGAGGCAGGCGCCGAGGTGGATGTATTCGATGTGAAGGGGATGGGCGCGACCGAGACCGACGTGCATCATGCTAAGAGGGGTGTCAGTAAATTGCCAGTAAATTGCTCGTCATGGGAAAAACCCAAGGAAAAAAAAAAAAATAAATAAATAAAAATAAAACAATAAAAGACACAAAAAGCGTTTATTACATACCCAACTTTGTCCAGGTACTCCCAGAACTCCATCCTCGATGGGTCTGTGCAGAGCTTGCTCAAGTACGCCCTCAGGAACATTTTCCTGTGAAGAATCTGGGGGCTGTTCTCATCGGGCTGTTCATCGAGAGGACCTTCGAAACTCGTGCTTCGCGTGGTGAATGCACGGGCTGTGATGTCGTAAGACAGGAGTTTGTTGTAGACGATATTGACGACGGCAGGGATGAGGGCCTTGACGTATTTCGAGCCAGTGATGAGCGCTTCGATGTCGCCTATACAACAACAAGATCTTCTGTTAGAATGGCCGGCGATAAAGCGGAGAAGAAGAAAAAAGTATTCATTCATTGAGAGAGACTAACCACTGTTGAAATCGAGGAAGCTGTGGAGATAACGAATCCTGGCCTCGAGGTCCGTGTAGAGATCTTCACGACTAATGTGGTTGATGTGTCGAGTGCGGGTTTGAGGTTTGGCAGTGGCCTCCTTGGGCGCCATGGGCGGGTTTCCGTTGTTTGCCATGATGCCTCAAGCTGCGAGTTCGCGGGGTTGACGATGTGATTGTGTGCAAACGAGCGAAGATTTGGGTGCGATGTAGGATGCTACCTCAGATCCAGTCGTCGAGAAGAGAAATTGGTAAATCGTTCACGGTTCGAAGAAGGGGTATGAAGCAAAAACGCGTCTGGGACGTCGATCCAAATTCAAAAGCGAAAATCTTTAACTGCTATTTGATTCCATCGAAAAATCAAAAACCCACCAGCAAAACATGGGCCCCATGCTTCTCTTTAATACGCAGTCCCCATTTCCGGCTTCTACGTCACTCCTCCCTTCCCGATCCTCCCTACAGGAATTCTCGCAAAATATCGTGCTCGCTCTGGCCATGGGCTGATTCCATGAGCCCATGGCGTGGTCGCACTCCACCGTGCCTAATACCGGCTTTCCCCGACGTCCGTGTTCAGCTGCCTGGCGATGGAGCTTCGTGGAAGGCGGGAGTCGTGACAGGATTGGTGGTACGACAAATACCAGGGCTCCAATTGGGCAGGGCGCCGACGGAGTGGAACTGTCAGGGATCGAAGGCTTGCCAGGGCTGTGCTAAATCGGGAATGGCCCGGAAGTGGAATCGGATCATGTTGTGGAGCGAAAGCAAATTGCGCCAATGCAGCGGAATTCGTGCGTTGCTCTGGAAGCTCGGAGGAACAGTCTAGTCCACACTAAGCACCTTCAAAACGGGCGCCATCAAAGCAGTCGTCGAAGCCGCCAAGATCATCGACGATGTCCGACGCCCGTTTCCGCTGCTCGTCGTCAAGAGCAACACCGCGAAGATTAGCAGGAGCCGGTGATGTTGGAGCACGGAATGGGATCCCTGCCCCTGCGTCTCGTGCATTCCGATGGACCTCCCAGGGACCAAGCCACGTGGGATTCCTTCCCCGCTTCCTCCGAAATGAAGGTAACATCACCATCTGGATGAGGTTTTAAACTACACTAATCGAGATTATCTCTTTTGCAACCGGACTAGCCAGTAGAGTGCAAAGACGGAGGCTTTCATTGCGAATCACCTAGCCGAATGCAGCGTCAGGCAGACGCAGACCCTAGTCACCAGAAACGCGTTCCCCGAGGCACATGCTAGCGAACTTCCATGTTATCAGCAAGGAATGATGTCTGGGAGCTGTGGTCTAGAACGATCGATGACCAATGCCCCTCTTCTCTCCTTCTACGAAGTACTACATAGTCGAGCAGTGTAGAGTCCGTAGTGCTAAACCACATTCGTGATAGAGTTATATGAGCTTATGCAAACAATTCGAGGCTCGTTGTCTTTCCTGGTCTGTGTTGTCGTGGTGTACGAAGTAGTTGTCTGTCCCTAATAGCCTCGACGGAGTACTCTGCATCAGACTGGGCGAATTGGTCCCACAACCCAAGTGATATTCCTGGCGCGATATGGGGACAACGCTCTTTGACTGGTCATTGTTGCGGATCAGTGTACACTAGAATCGGGGATTTGTCTCGACCCGGGTCTTGGACTAGAAGAATGAAGAAGGAATACCCTAACCCGAACTGCGGGGTCCAGACTCTAGGGTGTCTACGTACGTCGATTGGTGTTCAGCCTGTGCATGTCTAACCTTGATGAGGTACCACTGAATCTCGGGGTCGACGCTGCCCTGCCATTATATATGTATAGACGCACCCTAAACTTGGCTCAAGATTCCAATGCAATGCATCTGCAATGAAGCATGGTAGCCCACATTTCCTGTATTATCCATCCGGGCTAGACCTTGATTCGACGACCTCGGTTTTGATAGTCCCAAAACATAGCCTGATCATAGAAGTTGAAACTAAGAAGCCACCCGCCAATCAACCATGGAGAGCTTGGACATGGCTCGTATGCGGGTTTCTGGTAGCAATAGCAGGGAGCAACCGTCAGAGCGCAAGGGAGCTAGAATTCCGAACATCCGGCACAAGGAAGTGTTCACAGGCCCCGCGAAAACGTGACGGATGGAATTCTGAGCCTGCCGTTCTCTGATCTCCAAATTTTATCTCGTGGATGGACTGACGACCCTCCCCGCGAACACGTCTAGTATTTGATGGATTGACGTCGAGACAGAGGAGCCTTTTGGAAGTTGTGGGTGGTATTGGCCCGCGGTGTATTGTGTTCCCAGGCAAAGTCAGCATTGGCTCGCTCTATCTCACTCACCACTGCCCTTTGCCTACCTTCCTGCCCACTACCCCTCCCACTCTCCCACTTCTCCTTTCATCTCCATCCAAGCTCATCGACTGCAAGCTCATCGGCTCCAAACACAAGATCTAACCCAAAGGCCCACAAGTATCCAGCCCCATTCCAAGTTCAGTGAATCCTCGAAGCAAAAATCGCCGAGGTTCCCCGCCCATTGCGTAGGTATAGGGCCAACAACTTCAGATGTCATGCATCATCAACTATGCCGCGCTGCTCCGACCACTACTGCCGCTGGTTCCAGAATTCTTCGTTCATTTCGGAACAGTACTTGTTGCCCTAGATGCTCCGTTAGCAATTCGCTGTGCCAATAGGAACCATTCCACTCACCAGGCCCAAGATCTACTACCCGCGCAAGGACCTAGCTGAGTTCTGTTCCCTCATCCACTGAAACTAAGAGGGGATGGATAGCAATATCCAAGCTCCCGCTCTTGATTGGAACCCAGCGCAGCTATTATTCACAGACAAGGTGGCATATTGCCACGTTCTACTAGACTCGTCACTCGGATGCCTCTTTAGGAGAATAGTCGACATCGCTGGGGCTTGCTACCATTCCAACCATGTGTTTTCGGCACCAGAAAAGCAAGGGGCTCGCGGTCCTTAACCTCGTCCTCAACGGCCATCAGTACATTTTCAGACCAACAGTTCAAGCCTCCGTGCTTGGCCTTCAGGTAACAGAGCATTTCCTGGCGTGGAACATCTCTTTTCTTAGCTGTTCTCGAATTAGACGTTGGTGAGGAAGAAATAATCTTTTCAAAATGGGCTATTCTAGATAGCGAACCCAGATGAAATTGTCGATTTTCACACTCGAGCCCGCTGGAAAAGATCTTCGCCTTCGATTCAGGGACATAGCCACAGAGGTAGGCCAGTTGGGTTCTTAAGTGCCTTAATTCCTCCGTATTGTCAGGGGCATCGAGAAGACGGCGGACGATCGTATCGACCAGGGCAGGTAATGGAGGGAGGAAGTCATTCGAGCACGATCGCCGGAGTTGTTCGAGCGGAAAGTTCTAGTCTGTGGCCGCAAATAAGACGGCCCTTTAACGTGGGGAGCACTCGGGTGGAACAATAGACGATGGGGGTTCTGTCTTCTCGCTCAAATATCTGTTCCTAGAAGATGGCCAGGATATTTTACACTGGCAAGGTCTGTTCGAAGACGTAGAAATATCCCTGCTGGGAAAAAAAGAAAAAAAGAAAAAAAGAAAAAAACTCAATAGCGAGGCCTACTCTTGCACATCGAAATATCCCTGCCTGAGACACTTTGAGTAGACGAATAGCTATCAGTATTATCTAACGTTGATTCATCACATCCTATTACCGACGCTGGTTTTATAAGACGGTGAAAATTATGGATTATGTATAGAGGCGTCGCACAAGATGATCGTCTACAATTACTTTCTTGGCCATCAAACAATCTCCTGGGGGGCTTGGGAAGCGACTCTCGTTTCGTGCTAAGGATGATTAGTAGAGAAGTAATGATTCTACAGCCTGTATAATAAATTCAAGTTAAGTCATATCGCGCAGTCTAAAGGAAGGTTCTATGAGAACTGCTTTCCTGCATCTCTTTCAGAACTTGTCCCGTTCCTTAGCTCCTCATGATCCGCGAAGATGTGACCGTCACTCCAACTAACCCATATTCCCGCTAATCCCCCAACTCATCATGACTTCTGTAGAGAGGGAGACTCCCAGAAACCCTCAACTCATCATGAGATCTGAGGACAGGGAGACGCTCAGAGACCGGTTGCACTGCTCTTCCCCCGTTTCCCGCTTATATCCCAACTCGTCATGACCTTTGAAGATAGGGCCACCCACAGAGACCCGTTCCGCTGGTCTTTCCCCCTTTTCCCGCTCATGCTGGCCGAAAACATTGAGCTCAGAGGCCTGTCCGTCCTGTTGCTGTTCCTTTCGCTCATCAGGTCCATCTTGAATCTCGTGAAAATCTCGAGTCGAATGTGATACGAGCGATCTTGTTCCCTTAGACAGGGAGACTTTCGACGCGGTAGAGCGGGGTGGATGTTGGATGTTCGATTGTGGGATGCTAGTCAGATTCTCATCCTTGGAATCCTTTCGCAGTTCGTCAAGGTGGGCGACTGAGTCAGTCCTATCAAGCTCGCCTCCAGAACACCTGCGTTCCGCCTCATGACAACAGTGGTCTCCATATGTAGTTCCTTGAGAAGCGCCTTCTTTAGGCTGGCTAGCATTTGCCACCGTTCTACAGCTCTGAGAAGGGACGTTTGAGGTGTTGTCTTCTGGCGCATGCGGGCCAAGTTATTGCAGGGCACTGAGACTGTCTTTCTCCTGCAACGAAATATGGGCGTTATCTCTTGACAAATGGTCGGGCATATCGCGGCAATTGTTAGGCCACTTGCTTTTGCAGCCCTCCTGGTCGAGGTTCTTGTCCCGCTTTGCCTTGCAGAGATGTCAGCCTCCACGGAAGTTGCTAGATCAATTCAAAGATACTGTTTACACATACCATATGCGTGCAATCCATGCTCCTACCGTCCTTTTGCGAACTATTTGCACCTGTCCTGTCCATGAAATAGTCTTTCCCAGATGTTGGCTCTAGACTAACCGTCATTTTAAAAGCTTTAAGTAGTAGTAAATCGAAGCATTCATTTCTGCTTCATCAGCCTAAAGCATATCAGTCCACGTCTCACCTGCTTCCTTCCTGGCCGAGCATGACTTTTGTGACCATTTTGGCTAGCCGATATCTTCCTCGATACTTTACCAGTCCTTGCATACCAATCCCATTTCCCACATACTTTGACCGAACCCAAGCATGTGGTTTTAAAAGCCAGCTTATGCGGGCGGCTTCCGGAATAGGCAGTTGTACGACAGAGTACTCTAGCACACTATCGTGCCATCATCGTATGCAGATAGCGTGGAAATCAGGGCATAGACTTAAATACGAAAGTAGAGGTGCTCTAGTTACAAGAGAAGTATTTCGAGCTTGTAATGTCCGCTACCCACAAAAGGCCCATTTAGTAGCCTGGCTTTCACCGGTAATATATACAGATCTCTTGAGCCCGTTCCCTGGATTTACTTTCCGGAACAAAACGAAGGTACCTGCTCCGGAGCCCATAAAACATGCCTACTCCCAATCAAGATATAGAACAAGCGATGCCTCTCGAGCCAAAGCGACAGCGGCTTCACAATGCCTGGCAGGGTTTTTGCAACAGCGTCTCGATTAGATTTATAGCACCTCGTATTCGCTTCGACGAGGAATGGGCCAGAGTTTTGGGTCAAAGCCATGTGGAACACTGCAAGTTCCCGAGCTAGACATAAAAGAGAGCCAGTGGTACTAACGAGATGCAGTCTCTGAGTTCTCGGGCAGCACGGCGAAAGTCGCGTTCATGCTCTTCTCCGATGCCTCGGTGGGCATCTTCCGTCGCTTCAGCTGGCTGAGTACACACTGCTTGATGGAGAAGCAAAAAGCTCTTATTGATCTTGAAACGAGGCTAAAAGGATTGAGAAAAGAATTGGATACGCAAGCCTATTCAGCGACGGTTGAAGAGGCCAGAGAAGTATTCCTAGAGTACTCAAATCTCTGCGATGCCAGGTATCGACTTCTGGGGTATAGCGATCCCGAAACGAACTCATATGTCTCGCTCACTGCCGGCCTTCTCCTCAACCCCGATAGAATTAACGGGGTTCAGTGCTCTTGGGTAAACGAGGAAGCAGATTTAATGGTTCTCGATCCTGGACTGCAGATTACTCATCTTGGAAGATGGCTCCAGATCCTGCTCTCTGTGGTCCCAGACTGTTTATTTCCCTCGTTTATTGTACGTCACGATGCCCCGTTTGGAAATTGAATCAATACAAGTGTGGCTGATTCGCGGTTTAGATTGATGACCAACTATATTGACTGCCAAAAGTATGTTACCATCAGATGTATTAGCCGTGATCGCCTTCTCGCACTCACTAGTGTCATCACTATGGGCACTGCCTTGGCGATCCTCATAGTCCCCCTTGGTCTGCTCTAGTGTACTTAAATGCTAATGACTGGACTAAGTGGCAGAAATTTGGTAGCGTCATCGGATAGGCGGGAGCCTTTTGGCTCTATCTCTAGTTTACAACTCAGGCAAACTTCCACGAGACAATTGGAGCGTTGGCCAAGTGAGTTGTCCACGACAACTGGCACACTCACCATCGTCTCTAGAGTCTGTTGTTAATGGTGTAGCTACTGCGCGGGTCTTCTCGTTTTCCTTGCACTGACGTAGAGAGAACCGAGCCAGGGTAGGCTCTGGAACCTAAGATTATCTTCGAGGGAAAGATGCACCAGGCATTGTGGGATGAAGCAGACCGCGCGATTAGACAATTAACGGACGCGAGAACAGGTGGACAAATGGCGAGTTAGGACTTTGTTGGCTTAAGGAAGTATTCGATAAGCATACGCGGAATCGGACTGTTGGGAAATAAAGAAGCAACTCGTCATACCGCACGAGTACATACCAACTTTCACCGAGAGCACAAGACGGAAGCAAAAAAAGAGAGTCTGAAGAAAAAGAAAAAGGAGACATACAACACCAGGGATTCGCTGGTCGTCACCGACCCAACTACTAGTCTGGCGCTTCGCAGCTTGTGTACAGGGGAGCGGACGGGACCCTCAATTGTCTGCGAGCTATGGTCGTATGTGGTAGAGGCTGGTTCTAGACTGGATTATATGTCTTCTGCTGTCTTATTTCTAGGTGTTGGTGCTGGGCTCAAGTTTGGATTGAGAACTTGGGATGAGACCTCAGAGGTTACGGAGGTGCTGGACTTGGTATTCTAGAGTAATTTCGAGTGTTTATTATTTAGAGAAATTGGATTGAGACGTTGTCTGTGTTGTTCCCCTCTTCTTAAAAAAATAAATAAAAATAAAAATAAAAATAAAAATAAAAATAAAAATAAAAATAAAAATAAAA
>JUDQ01000213.1:0-39889 GCA_000812075.1 Scedosporium aurantiacum
GGGGGGGGTTCGCGTGAATGTGAATCAGATCAATACGTACAAGCAGGGCCGCGTCATGCTGGAGGATATCCTGGCCTCGAGTCATGATGGAGTGGTAGTTATCACCCGGCTGTCGGCAAGCAAACTCAATCATGGCCTGAGAGTCCATTTCATTGAGCTTGATCTTCACGGGGGAAGGGAGAATGCGACAGAATTCGGCCGGCACGAATGCCGGCTTGACCGGAGTACCAACATTCAAAAGCGGCCAATCGGTGTTGATGTCGACGTTATACTCTGTTAAGGCTTGTTAGCCTGGAAACTGAAGGAAAAAGAAGAAGAAAGAGAGAAGAAAAAAAAGGGAAGCATCTGTTTGTAGTGGCCATCCATCTCAGGCTCAATGCGGACTATGGCTTACTTACTTTCTTTGTAGTACTGTGTAATGGTTCGGTGGACCGGGGCATCATCACCAGGCAATTGCGTCAAGAAGGACACCTGAGAGGGACCAGGATATGGTGTGTCTTCGATTTTCAGGCCGTCGACTACCATACCGCGGCCAGACTCGAGAAGGCCTAGGATGGTCTTTTGACGTTTTAGGTCCTTGTCGCTATTGGCTCCTCGGAATCTGTACTCCACGCGAGCCCTGTTGAAAATTCGGGCAAGAACATTTAGATCACTCAGTGAGTTGCGACGATGGATGTTCAGCCTTTTGAAGATGTCCTTGACGTCGACCTCTACTCGGAAGACACCATGAGTGACGTTCGTATTGAGGAGTAGTCGTCCAGTCGACAGGCGGACACTCTGGAAGTAGCCTCGACAGATAGCCAGGACAGATGGCACCAGGAAGCTCTTCTCCTCATCTCCTTCAAAGCCGTCGCCCGGGCGGTTTCCAGTCTTTCCAGTTTCGAAGAATCGTCTGGAGCCCACGACTGATATGGTACGCTTCGTACGAGCAGTGTGACCGAGAACGATATTGAGAGCATCGACGACATCCTCAAACTTGGGAAAGCTGGCGTCCGCTTCCTGCATCGTCTTGAGATACTCCGTCACTTGAGGGAGGTTAAGGACCCTAGGGCCCTCGAAGGAGACGGAGTAAAGATCCCTTCTCCTGCTTCCCTCAATGGAAATGGGGACCATCATTGGATTGTTGGGCAAGTTGAGCTTCTCCGTAGCGACAATCTTGGATTTAAGCTCAGTAGCCAGGGCCACGCCCGGATTGAAAGTCTTGACGAGGTCGACGGTGGCTTCGACGACCTGTGCAAGCTTAGCCCCTTTCAGGCTCGGTGCCTCTCCGGGCTCCCGTTTCTTTTTGAAGCTTCCTGTGTCTGATTCCGAGGCAGACGATTCAGTGTCGATCTTGGAATACTCCAGGTGGTAGAGATAGAGATCTCTGTCCGCGTTTAAGTCAAGCTTGAAGTAATTTGCCCAAAGCTTGACCTTGATACCCTTGGTGCCGAAGACGGGGCGATACGGCAACCTAACCGCAATCTCCTTACTGACCGAAAGTGAGGCCATCTTGCCCTCGACACTAAGCAGCTCATTCTCGAGCTCGTTTGTGGCCTTGTCTGGCTCGGGAAAACTGTTCTCTCTCGGGTTAGGCCATTGCAAATGGAGCTGTTCCGGGGGAGTTCGACTTACGTGGTTGGCAAGGCCTTTGGCGGAGCGACAGGGCCGCCACCACGGGCGAAGCCGAATCCGCGACCACGACCGCCACGATCGCCGCGACCACCACGATCTCCAAAGCCACGTCCACCTCGCCCACCACCCCTACCTTCACCGTAACCACCGCGGCCACCACCCCTACCTTCACCGTAGCCACCGCGGCCACCACCTTCGCCAGAATAGTCGCCACGTCCACGGCCGCCGCCTCCTCGGAAAGGCGGACCTTGACCCCGGCCACCACCACGGCCTTCTCCAGGAGCTGGACTGTCACCACGTCCGCGCCCGCGGCCACCGCCGCCGCCGCCATCGCCTCGGCCCCGGCCACGAGGGGCACCGCCATCACCAGCACCACGTCCACGGGGTGCACCACGACCACCACCTCGCTTACCTCGCTCCGAGCCGCCTCCACGATCCGCCATGATGGGAGGGCAACCTAGACTAGGTTTCTAGCTCTGCCGCTGGACAAGTAGGATTCAGGCAAGTTGGCCGGGATGATTGCCGTTGGAAGGAAAAGCCGATCGTTCGTGATATCGGCAGTAAATAAAAAAGAGGAAACTGGATGATTTCAAGTTGATTGGGGCGGGCCCACTCATGTACTTTGGCATCCACCAGATTGGATTAGGGCCAAAACATGGAGGGGAGTGAGGGTGAGGATGAGGGAGAGGGAGAGGTCGAGGGAAAGAAACAGGGCAGGATTTTATTTTATTTTTGTTTTCTCTCAGAGAGAAATATTTTCAAGGAATAACTGACAGACAGTCACGTTGTGGGAAAGAATTGAGGCGTTGGCTTTGGGCTGACCATGAAGCATGGACCCTGGGACAGACAATGGAGTGTCAAGGGGGGCCTCTGGGATTCTGTGCCACTGTCAGAGCTGGGGAAAAAAGCAAACAAACAATGTCAATGGTCTGGCCTGCGGCAGATTGTGCAAGCGAATGGTGAAGAGCTGGCTAGCTAGGGCCCCATGTCCAGAACCAACCCAACAGACAATGGATAATATTGATCTGATCAGTTGATGACGATGTGAGGTATCACTTACTTGTACTCCGCAGTACTTCGTAGTGGAGAAAGCGAGTGACAGGCCTGGCTAGCTGGGAACAGTGCTGGAGCTCAGGCAAGGGGAAGAGGATTGGTAAGGTGCTCAGAGCTTATAAGCCAGGCTCTTACCACGAGTACCTGTATACAAGGAGTTGGATTCAGGAGAGTCAAATTGAGGCATTGGTTGAGGAAGAATGGCGGTGTGGTGATGAAAGAGGGCGAGGGTTTCTAGGATTCTACTCAGTACCTCGTAGGATCAATTGATGCCTACGTTCAATGTTGTTTGTTTCTTTCATGGCGTGGAAGTGGCAATGGCTTGCGACTAATAAAGAGAAGGAACATTGAAAGATCCTGAAGAGTCCAGAGTCAATTGTACATAGAAAGACAGTGGTGGCGCCTTCTGTGAAGTAAGAGGCTTCGATTGATCCTTTCAAATCGTTTGTCTCTCTTGTTTCAATGATTGTGCTCCTTCCAAGTCCAGACTCCGGATTTCGCGGGGGTCGTTCTCAAGGTTATCCATTGTTCCTGCTACTTTTATGCAATTGTACTTGCCATAGTACAATTATGCTGTAAAGGCAGAGTCACCAGACCAGAACAGCGACCTCAATAGCTACACTAGAAGGAGTCTAGGACTGACCAAGACCCAGCCTAAGAATCTTGAAAGAAAGTTGTTGGACAAAGTTATACCCAGGAGATGATTGGTTTTCAAGGGGTTTTGGTGTTTGCTGCCCAGCTCGGATCTGCGGTGGTGCAGTCCACACACTGCAACGAGGTCTGGTGCCAGGATACTTACTTCGTAATGCCCTGGGACCCGACCAACTTAGGGAGTACTTCGTCCATAACCATTAGTGTACATATACGAAGTACATTGATACATCAATTGATCATTGATGGCTAGTTTTCATTGACTCGAGACGCTAATCCCACCGCTGTTGGGGATGAGCATAGTGTACGAAGTACTTCGTACAGACATTGCCATAATGCCTGGGCGGTATTTCTTCGGAAGTCGTCTACTAATACATCGTGCTTGGCAAGATGGTTTGGAGAGGCCCAGCAACAGAGCCCAAGGTACTTTTGTATTTGCTCCAGAGTTCTCCGAATGCTCTCCTTGGCAACTGTTTCCAGGCGTCTAGCAAATGGCCTTTGAAGGTGGCGGTGACTGTGCAATGCAATCGTTTTTAAGACCCAACCCGACATCTTGGTTCTGAGTGGCACCGCAACCGATTTGGACCTAAATCGTGATCCGGCGCTGCGGCTGAGCAACGGCAAGGTGCAAAGTCGAAAAACTAAGTACACTCCAGCGACAACCCCACCCCAGTACAAGTACATGTGCTTTGCATTGGCCAGCCAGGCTCGTCACTGTCACTTTCGGAGTGAGGGGCCTGGGCCGCTTAGCCCAATAATGCAACCCCTACTTTGTATAATCTCGCCCATGGTACGAAGTACTAATATGGATGGATCAATGATATACTTTGTATGTCTGTGGTGTTCACCTCCAACAAGTTGAAACGAGACCTCCTCTAATCCTGAGTAAATCGGAGAAAGCTCGCTATTTTGGATATATTTCGTAGTCTATCTAGGCTTTGACAGCAATTTCCACTCCCTAAATTCTCGACTTGCGGAAGTATACTTCGTACATGTGGAACTTGCCTCGATGACTGGCATCGTGTAGGGTAGGTAATAGCCCTTGGCTTTCTCATGATTCGGGGCTCGAGCCAGCCGCATAGGATACGGACGTATTTGGCAGGTCATCATCCTGAGAACTGGAAAAATTACTTCTAGACCACCTGGCCGAACGCTTGTCTGTCCAAAAACCCCAAGCCAACATTGATCAACCATCAATCAAGGCGCATCTGACTGGGCCTGGCTCTCACATGGACCTAACGCCAATACAACCCTGTTCGCAGGAGACTAGGCTCATGGGAAACCAACACAGGGTAATCTTGAAGGCTTGGACCTGGCGATGTGGGGGGGTGTGGGATATTAAATGAAGAAGTCCATAAGTTTGATCTTATCTCCCCACATTTTCCATAGCCAGCTTAGCATCCCAGAGCATCGAGATGCCTTCCCAGGTTCTTCGGGATGTCGCTGGTTTGTCTACTTGTCAAGTCAGAGCCTTCATCGTGATACAGTCGTGTGGCTGTACTAGGATCTTTCTGTTAGGGCTTGGAGGTCAAGGTATGATTTTCCAGGAAAATGAAACGACAACGATGAACCTGAAGGCCGTTTAGTGCTCAACATTTGCCAACCCCCGTGCCCTCTGATGTACCATCTACAGCAAGTATTGATGATCAAATGCTAAACCTCTGGGACAAGTGGATTATGACGGGTGGCGTGGCAGGAGTTACAAGATGATTGATTGTCTAGGCACTAAATAGTATCAATCTAGCGAAGCACTGCAGAGTTTCAGCCGGGGTCAATTGATGCACCACGTCCTTGTAAAGGCGGCTCCAGTAGCTCCAGTAGCTCCAGCAGCCCTAGCTACACTTTTCATACATCGGGTTTTTAGGTTCAATACAGCATATATAGAGCCGTTCTAGGAGACAAGCCGAACGCGAGCGGAAACTGGTAAAATTAATCCGATCTCGCTTTGGCGATTCTCAGGCAGCTCTGAGGCTTAGTTGAGAAAGCCACACGCGACAACTCCCAGGTTGGCGATTGTCACCCACTATTTCTTAGGGGTGTCGATGGTAAGACAAAGGATCATTGATCAATTCAAGCGTCGAATCTACTACATTGCGCTCCATTCAACGAGCACAGCCCCGCCCGCCGTTGAATGAGAGCATTGAAGCCCCGTTTCCAACTCGACATATTCGACCTGGTCAGAAATGATGCCAATCATCAATATTTAGGCTGTGAGCGCCCTCCTGTGTTCACTTGAGGATGCCGCCATCTCGCTTTAAAGCATTCCGATCTTTATCATCTTAATGGAAGGGACCAGTTGCGTTTCTTTGACTGCCATTGTGAGCCTCATTCCGCGCATCAAGGCTCGCACCTTTCAAACAAACAAACCTTCAGCCATCGCGTCTACCTTCAACCTTGAGAGTCTCCGTCTATGCAACCGGAGACGTCGAGCGACTTGGCCATTACCTTCTTTATTTTATCATCATCATCATCCATTCCGGGGGTCTAGTCCAGTCTTTAGTCCAGGACGACGTTCTTTGTGTCACTGCACCAACATTGAAAGCACATTTCTCTTCAAAAGCGCCGGCGCTCGCTCATTCTCACCCATGGGGACGTCGTGCTCGAACGAAAGCAAGGCGGGGTCGGATGAGAATTTGAATATTAGAGTCGCCGATGGTCCTCTAGAACCGCCACTAGACTTGAAGCCCACAAAGCGCCCTCGCATCATGTTTGAGGTCCAGGAGCCGGGGCGACCGGGCCCCAGCTCAGCTACGGCTTCAGTCACCATGACCGAACGCCCTCTAGCCTCGGCTGAGCTCGGCTTCTCGAGCGTTGAGGATTACTTTACGCAACGAGATGAGCTCAAGAAACAACAGCACTCGATGGCTTTTGATTATGACTGTACTGTCAAAGCTGGCGAGAAGGAAAAGGCGGCGGACCGGATACTGCAGCGCCTCAAAGAGCGCGACAACCGTAGAGTCTACAAAGCGGCCGAGCCTCGCATAGGCTACGGTGGCCAACGGCATCCACGGTTTGCGGGGGACCACTTTCTATCAAACGAGTCGTTGATAGAGAAGACAGATGTCTTTCGCGTCGCTCAGCACATGCCCAAGGGCGCACATCTTCACATACATTTCAACGCATGCCTAGATCCTAGCGTTCTGCTTGAAGTTGCAAAGAACATGGATCGCATGTTCATCACTAGTGATCTCCCACTAACGTTAGACCACGACTACTTAAATTACGACCGGTGCGAGATTCAGTTCTCCCTTCTTCCCCCCGAGAAGGAACAGCCCGGGAATCTATTCTCGGCATCATATCAGCCACGTCAAACAATGCAGTTCAAGCAGTTCCTTCGCGAATTTCCTTCTCACAATCTACGCATCAGTGCGGATGATTGGTTAGAACAGAAACTCCTTTTCGATGAGGAGGAGGCACATAACAAACTCCAGACATGTTCGGGGTAAGCACCTCCTCTACTTCCGCTCTGGAAGGATTTTGATGGAGACTCTAACGAGAAGCCGACAACCAGGGCGTGGCAAAAGTTCAACGGGAGGACACGCATGATGAAGGGTCTTTTTAACTACGAGTCGGCCTACCGTATATATACCCGGCGGTGCCTCGAGGAATTCGTCAGAGACAATATCCAGTACGCCGAGATTAGGCCAAACTTTATGAAGACTAACCAACTATATGTTGACGATGCATCTCGCACAATAAACAACGAGGGGATTATGCGTATCATCATCGAGGAGTACAAGAAGTTTCAGGCGGAGACGGATGGGTATTTCGGAGGGCTCAAGATTATCTACTGCGCGCCGAGGGTGTTCTCTAGGGAGCAGGTCCAATTTGCACTAGATGAATGTCGTGCCTTCAAGAAGAGGTGGCCGGAGTGGGTTGCTGGTGTGTTTTCTCCTCCCGCTCTTGTTAATGCCAATCTTTTTGACACTAATAACTTTGTGTGAATATATATAGGCTTTGACCTTATTGGAGAAGAGGCTGAACCGAACCCTCTCAAGACTTTTGTGCGCCAGTTCCTGGACTTTCGGAGGTTGTGCATCGAGGAGGATCTAGACATACCCTTCCTCTTCCATTGTGGAGAGACCCTCGAGATAGGCACAGAAACGGACGAAAACCTCCTCGACGCACTACTTCTAAAGGCCAAACGCATCGGGCACGGGTTCGCTCTAGCGCGACAACCGCACGTCATGGAGCTCATGAAGAAGCGGGGGGTTTGCCTCGAGCTCTGCCCGATATCAAACGAAGTCTTGGGCCTCACGCCGCGGATTGGAGGTCATGCAATGTACACCCTTCTCGCAAACAATGTGCACTGCACGGTGAACTCGGATAACGGAACTTTTTTCAGGTAAGTTTGCTCAACTGATATTTTTTTCTAGCCTCTTCCTCCTCTTCATTTGTTTTCATTAGGCCTGGTTATGAGCGGAGCTAACCATGCGGATATGCACAGGTCGACATTATCTCACGACTTTTACCAAGTCATGATTGGAAAGTCGGATATGTCGCTGCACGGCTGGCGACAACTCATTGAGTGGAGCCTACAACACTCGTGTATGTCGACCCATGAGCTGCAAAATGTTTGGGCGGAATGGGAGAAACGATGGGAAGCGTTTTTGGATTGGATGCTCGAGGAGTATGGAGCTACTGCGGACGGAAGCAATGCAGGACACTGAGATAGCGGGAGGGGTTGAGGGGCAGTGCAGCATTGGCTGTTGGTCTGGCTGTTGTTTTGCTGCTGCGGGAGGCGGGAGGAGGGGGTATCGATACGACTGGCAAGTCCTCGATGGTCCCGACGCAGCTCATGATACCCTGTAGATGTAGATATGTTTGGGTGCAAAATTCAATTGATTCTCTTGCTGCTTGTGAACAGAACTGGAAACTACCTCAGTACACTAATAACATCAATATTTTGAGGCAGTTCAAAGATGGAGGTGTTTTCTCCCATCCGAATTCAGGATCGCTTCCCGAATCCTTGCAAGCAGCGGGTCTCCAATACGACTCCAAAAGCACACACAACTTGGCGAAGATCAAATCTTGGCGCTTCCTGCCCACCTCCTCTGGTCTCTGCTCTCTACACTAAACAGGGCTTTCAGCGCAGCAGTTCCGCATGCATCAACGCCGACTGCTTCGCCGCCACAGCCTTGTCTCCCTTGTCTCCCATGTCTCTATTCAACCCATGCAGTCATGGGTGGAGAAGAGCTGCATAAATATTGCTCTTTGCATTTAATATTTGCAATTGTCTTCGAGAGATCAATCTTTTTCCATTTTCTTCTTCCCATGTCTGCCGCTTCTTTCTTGCGACCCTCCTCCATCATCTTGACTCCTTCGTAGGGCGGTTTCTATCGGGAGCCCAAGCATCTGGTTATTTCGCTCTCAATTCTTTCCCTGCTCAGCCTCAACGTGTTACCACCCAACCTCCTTCGCTTTCCCTGCTCTGGCTACACTTTTCGTTTTCTTTTCTTCCCCTTCGTCCACGTTTCCGGCCGGCGTTGAGACGAGAAAGAGGAAAAAGAAGAAAAAGAGAAAAAGAGAAGAGTGTTGCGATGTCGGACAATGTCGACGATCGTGATGCACCATGGTTTCCTGAGAATAAGTTCGAATGGCGACTCGATGTCGTTACCCTGCTCGCCGTCATTGGCGAGGCGAGCATGGCGGAGCACTCGCAAGCAATTACCGCGTCTGCGTTGTAAGTTTTCCCTACCCTTTCTTCTTCTTCTTCTTTCCTCGCACGCGACGAATTACAAGGCGGGGGTGTGAGTATGGGACAATTGCCAAGGTGTGGGAATGGAGAGACAAGGAGAGAAAGCGAGAGAGAGAGCTTTGGATTGAGACTGATGAGAAACAAAGTGAACTAACGCTTCAATGCTCATGGCTGCAGCTGCTTGCTACCTAGATTGCTCCCAGCCCCCCAAGCCTTCCTAAACGCGTCGCGACCGAAACGATTGCCCGAGACGAAAGCCAAGGTGACTGGTGTGTACAGCGGCGTCACCCTCGACTCCGTCAGCTTCTTCGCGAACATCCTCATCCCTCTCGACCTCCCTCCCTACGCCTTCAGGGTGTGGAAAATCGAACATGTGAAGCGCAACCGGCGCAACAGCGCGGAATCCTCCACGGACTCTTCGGCCGACCGTGGCAGCCTCCTCGGGAGATTATTCGGGCGCTATAGGTCAAAAGAGGAACAAAGCGACGACGTAGAAATGACCGGCAATAAAGCTACTCCCAAGTCCCACGCCGTACCGGTAACCGACGACCCCTCGAACAAGGAGGACGAGGACCAAGACCACCCACCGTTTGGGCCTATACGTCGCCAAGAGACGCTTCGGGAAAGAGTCGTGAATGCGGCTAACGCTGCCGCTAACACCATCGTCACCGGTGGTCCTAATAAGCGACCCGCCGTGCCCGCCCAACTCTTCAGTCCTCTCCACCTGCTCACGCTCTTAAGCTTTGTCGTGTCGGCCACCATTTTCGCCATGGCCTTCTACTGGCACGACGGCACCGCCGTCCTCGCCGTATTCCTCATCAGCATAGCCTCGACCATTGTCGGCTTCGCCTCCTGGTGGGAACCGCAGTTAATGTCCACCCAGGGCGCCGAGAACCGAGCGTTACCCCCCGGGGACATCATGATCCGCACGCGCGAAGGCGCCTTCATCTACGTCAAATGCGACGAGAGCGTCGCGAGGGAACTCTTTTCCGGCACCGAGGAGTGCAAATACCGCGTCGGGTCCAGATCACACGACGCCTTCATGGCAGTCGGCACCATCATTCTCATGTTGGCAGTCGTGCTCTTAGGCAATTGCAAATGGAACTCTCAAATATTCATCGGCGCCAGTTACATCGTCCTCAACGGCCTCTACTGGGCTATTGGCATGCTTCCTAAACGCTACTCGTGGGATCTTACCCGTTACAAGGTCACCGACGAGACGCCCCCAGATGCCGAGAACGCCGAACGGCAGATCGATCTCAGAACCATCAAGTCTGCCCAAGCGAAGACGTTTCCGCGGATAGGCCCCAAGTTTGCAGGGATCAGGAGCACGGCGACCAGCTTTGTCCACCCCGGCTCCTCCGTCACGGGCAGGCACCGTCCTCGAAACGAAGAAGGAAAAGGAGACGCTGGCGAGACACTTTCGGCCCCCAATCCGATTTCTCCCGAGGCGAGGGCATGCTTTACTCGGACGCTATGGTATGCCATTCGCGAGACGAAGACTGCCGACTGGGTGAGATGGAGTGACGCCGCTCCGAACACAGACAGTTGGGATAAGTGGCTTAAGATGGCGGATCAGCAGGCTCGGGATGGGAACAGGATCTGGGCGGCTGTGACGTATAAGGACCAGATCCTGAAATCATCGCAGTCTGAAAAGTGATCTGAAGGTCCTCTGGTTCCAGCTGAGCCAGTGCTCAATGTTGATCTCGCGTCTCTTTTTTTTTTTTTTTTTTTTTGCATTTTCTTTTTAATAACCACTAGGATATAGTTCATTCAGGTATGCATGAGTCTATGGTAAGATATATAAATCGAGAAGCGGGCGAGTTTGGTCATGTATAAAGCAAGGGAATCATAGGGTTTGGGTTTAAACGGAAACTTGGCGTTTGATGCATGAAAATCACCCATGGCATTGCGCATTTTTCTTTTCTTTTCTTGGTTTTGGCATAATTAATACCAATATCAAATAGACTTCTTTTCTAGCGTTACTCTCTCCAATTCTACTCCTCTCAGAAAAACAAGAAATCAATAAAACCTAAACTCCAGGGAAGTCTCTAGGTGCGCTATGCTCCCTTTAACCCTAATCAAGCTCACCCTCCAACCCCAAAACTAACTACACAGCACTCTAGCAACCGATCATACAGTTGGCCTAGCTGAACAAAAGAAAAGAAAAAAAGAAAGCTCTAGTCTTCGAACTTGATGCCCGTCCTCTGATTCATATCAATAGCTCCCGCGCGGAAGCTTCCCCTCTTCATCTTGTTCTTCTGCTTTGTGAAGCCATTGCCCTTCACGGCCGCGAGGTCGTCGTAAATCCTTTGGTCATAAGCGCTGGGGACGTATTCGCCGTGGAATTTCGAGTCGACCTGGCGACCCTTCTTGATGCGCGAGAACGGCTCATTCTGTGGCCTCTTGCCCTTGGGGACCGGGTTGGGGGGGAGAGGGGGGTTAGCGGTCGGGTCGGGGGGCAGAGGAGGATTGGAGATGGGCTTGACCTGAGGCGATGTCTTGCCGAGCGTTACGGAGGAGTCGGAGGGTTGGTCAGCTTTGAATGCCTTGTTCTGCTTCTTTTGGGCGACTTTCGCCGCCGGGGTAGCCTTGAGATCGGCGCCGGATTCGGAAGAGGAGCTCGAATCAGAATCGGAGGAAGAATCCGACGATGAGGAATCAGAGTCGGACTCTGGCAGAGGAGTCTTCGCAGCTTTTTTCACCTCCTTCTTGGTGTCTGAGTCCGAGCTATCGCTGTCAGAATCAGAATCGGACGAGTCCGAGTCCGAATCCGAATCCGAGCCCGAGTCGGAACTGGAGTCCGGGAGAGGTACGGCGGCGGCCTTCTTAGTCTCGTCTTCGGAGTCAGAGCTCGAGTCACTACCTGAGTCGCTATCCGAGCTGCTATCGGAAGAAGAAGACGAATCCGAAGAGGAGTCAGAGCTCTCCTCCTTCGAAACCTTGATCTTCTTCGCCTGCGGCTCCTCATCCTCGGAACTCGAATCGCTGTCAGACGAGTCGGACGAGTCACTAGAATCGCTCGATGATGACGAATCGGAGTCCGATACTGGCGCCTTTCTCTTCAGGTTCTTCGCCGGGGCGGGAGCGGGAGCATCCTCCATCTCCTCGTCGTCACTGCTGCTATCGTCGCTGTCCTCGTCCGAGCTGGAGGCTTCATCGTCGCTGTCCTCGCTCTCTGAGGAGCTGGATGAGGAGGACTTCACAGATGGCGCCTTCTTAGCTGCAGCAGGCTTCGCAGTTTTAAGCGTAGCCTCCCAAGTCTCGAAGATAGTCGCAAGCGCGGGATTGGTCGCCTTTGCGCCAGAAGCAGCCAAGCCTCGAGTCTTTCGCTCCTTCTTGAAGGCCTCGTGGGCGGATTTGAACGAATTGTCGGAGAGGAAAGATTCCACGATATCCAACAATTGGGTCGGGGGAGCAGGAGCCGCAGGCGCAGCCTTTTCGGCGACCTTGGCCTTCTTTGACTTCTCGGTCTTCTTGGCCATGCTTGGAGATGGTTCGGTGTGCTGGGATTTGATAGAGGAATTGTTGGCGAAGAGCCAAGAAGGGGGACCTGTGCCTTTGCCTGTCATGCGACTGCCGACTGGCCCTTTAACCTCCCAAAGGTCGAATCCAATGGGCCAAAGGGGGCGTTGCTGGATGGACTTTCTTCCTTTCTTTGGCGCTTGCTTCCTTTTCAAAATTTTGGCGGTGACCACCGGATCTGGGGTGTTACAAGAAAAAAATTTCTGGAGACCAACCAGCCCCTCGATTTAGCCAGTTTTCAACCGACCTTATCTTATCAGCCCCATAAAAGCTCAGCTAGTGCGGGCACAGACCCGCTGCTGCTCCAAGCCGTCAGTCTCTAAATGCTTAGGTGATTAATAGGCGCAGCAACGGTTCACATTGTTGCGAGGAACATTGGAATGATCGAATCCGATCAGCTTCACCAAAAATAAAAACAATGAAACTCAATTCCATCGATCATCCATCAATCTGAGCACTCGACTGAGAGTCTCAGCCTCGAAAGTATACTTCAAATCCTAATTGGAAGGACTGTACCTCGGTACCTCCGTTAAAGGGTAACTCCAATAATTACATTGACGGAGCGTCACCAAACGCTTAATCCTACCTGACAACAACCCAACAACAAATTTGATTCATCGGCAGGCATTGAGGCTTCACGTTTACGGAGTAATCAGTAATCACCAAACACGGCGTCAACTCCCTTCTCTCACACCCCACCCAAACATGAACGCCACAAAGCGGAAATTCAACGCCATCATTCAAGGCATCGGAAATAAGCCCTCCTCGCCAACGAGCGACGCTTCGAAAGGCGATGTCCCATCACCCTCCCGAAGCTCAATCCGATCATTGACACCAACGACAACCAAGATGACCCCAGATACGAGTCTGCTGTCAAAGCGCCGGCGGGTAGGAGTTCCTAGCTCGACGCCCGAATCGACCGGTCCAACATCAATATCGAACGTCGTACTCAGGAAATGGAGCTCGAATAAGAAGAACGCCGCACCACAACCTCAGCCCAAGTACTGTCCCAGTGATCGCAACGAACTGCTTCGGCGCTTAGCTACATTTCAGGAGCTGGTAAATTGGGCGCCGAAGCCTGACCGTGTGAACGAAGTGGAGTGGGCCAAGAGAGGCTGGGTTTGTCGCGGGAAGGAGAGGGTGCGTTGCGTGCTGTGCAACAAGGAGCTCGTAGTGGGATTAAACAAGAAGGAGGTGGATGGCAAAGAGGTGTCTGTCCTGGTTCCTTCAGAAATAGGTACGCCTTTTCGTGTTGCGGTCGTCCATACATGCACTAATACTAAATGTGTCCCAGAGGAGAAACTCGTGGATAAGTATGTCGAGCTTATCGTTGAGTCTCACCAGGAGGACTGCCTCTGGCGGAAGCACGGTTGTGAAGGTACGAAAGGCCCAGGATGGCTCTCTCCGCCGTTTATATTGGCGTTTCTAACAGACTGGCGCCTACTTAGATTCACTTCTGCGTATATCATCCAGCAATGCGACTGCAAATCTTGAAGCCCTACGAAGCAGATACGACGAGCTCTGCGCAAGAAAGCCCTTCCTCCCATACGAGTTCAATCTAAAGCTTCCAGAGAACGTCAATGTCGATACCATCCTCACGCAGTTACCCACTGACTTCTTCTCAAACCCACCCCCTCCGAAAGACACCTCGGACCCAACCTCTCCGAACAGAACGGCACTTGTGTTAGCCATCATGGGCTGGCAAGGCCTATCAGATTCGCGCATAGGAGCCGTACCCAATTCTGCTTCGTGCCATACTTGCTTGCGCCGACTGGGATTGTGGATGTTCAAGAGTAAGGAGGTTGGCCCTAATAATGAGGTGATCGTACCGGCTCCGATGGATCACCTCGATCCCGTCAAAGAACATCGCTTTTTCTGTCCCTGGAAAAATGCCCACACCCAACGCCTAGGAAGTGTGCGGCCGAACGCCGACAACGACTTGCCAGCCTGGGAGATGCTCACACAGTCTCTACGAAACGAGGCTTACCTCAGAGGAGTGGTTGATGAGTCGACCAGGGGAAGAAGCAAGGCCGCTGGGGGTGCAAGTCAGAACGTGCCTGCTACGCCGAGAACGCCACGTACTCCGGCTACCGCAGGGCTAGACTCTCCTTACACTCCAGGTGGCGCAGGAGACGAGGAGGATGAAGCAGCAAGAGATGCGAAGGATAAGGAGAGATGGGCACGGCTGAGGAGGGTGAAGAGCCTGTTTGATACGAAGGGCTCTAGGAGGCTAAGGAGGGCCGGTACTACCAGTCGTCCGGGAACGGCGGTGTCTACGAAGTCCACGAAAACCACTACGTCTACGGAAAATCAGTAGAGTTGGTGTAGTAGGCGGTGGAGGCCATTTGTGGATAAAAGCAAGCGAACGTCCTCGCAGACGATGTAACATTTTATAAGCATCTTTGAAGTCACGACCCGAATACGAACTTGAGCAGTATGTTGGTACACGATGTGTAGAATGTGACGATGTTGTTGCTCTCGAGTTTTCCAATCGTCGAGGAGGTTGCTGTCGTCAGAGATCCCCGTTCAAGCCGCTCAACACGGATCGGCCAACGAGTCATGAATGAACATCTCCACAGCGCCGTGTATTGGGCTTTCCATTGGTGCAGTATTTCATCCAAAGCTCTGAATGATGGCACAGTTCCAATGCAGCCGACGACGGGATCGACATTGGCAAACCTCTCGTCGGTTCCGCCGCCCGTTGCCCGAGCACCACCCCATAAGACGGCCGAACTTCAGGTCCGGGTCAAAGCGTTACTACGGAACGCGAACCAGAAAAGTCCGGGAGCGGTAATATCCAACGGGAGTATTGTCTAGCTGATTCTAGGAGGAAGAGGGGGGCGCAATGTGGAAGCGGAGTGAGATTTTGCGGACAGTAACCGAGTTAGATTAATTAGCTGATTTCCATTAATAGATTCCAAGACTCGGCTCCTCCTCGTATTGTGTCTCTCTTCTCCATTGCTTTGTTCATTCATCACCAATTGGGGCCACGATCATCGAACAAACCAGTTAAGACATGCAGGGGCGTGTTAAGAGATTTGCCGCCAGCTGTATATATAATCAAGAGTTCATTCCCAGGACCTGGATTATGAGACTTGAGGAAGCAGCTATTGTGATTGTTCGTGCCGCCTTCCCTGGGTTCGTTCACACCTCCTTTCCCAGACACAAACAGTGTACGGACGCGGACACAACACATTCCATTCACATCAAACTCTTTCATCCCCAACTTCCTCCAGAAAAGACAAAACAGCCTACACGAAAATGAAGCACACAAAGACCTTCGTCACCCTCGCGGCCCTCGTCGCCTATACCATGGCAGCTGCATGCCCGGGCCCCAAGCCCACCTACCAAGCATGCGGCGGCATGATCCCCGAACCCAACAAATGCCCCAGAGGCTACTTTTGCATTTCCGATCCGAGGAAGGAGGGCTGCGGACTTGCCTGCGACGAGCCCGGTATCTGCGTGGCCGATGACGTGCCCATGTGCGGCGGCTTCGCGGGCTTTCAGTGTCCTGAGGGCCTCCGATGTTATGATGACCCTACCGACCGCTGCGACCCTGAGAATGGCGGATTCGATTGCATGGGCTACTGTCTATAAAGGGGTTTGGGAAGCTGGAGCGCGGACACAGAGTCCATCATTGGACGAGCCAGGTATATCTGAGAGTCGGGAGTCGCCATGTGGACTCCCCTGCGATCTCAAGAGGTGGTTTCCTGTACATGAGTTTATGTATATGTCTTCCTTTCGGACGACCTCAACCAGTCGAGGATATTTCGTATCAGAGCGACCCTCCATCACATCGTTTTGGTTGGCTCTCCAGTTGTCAAGATATTCACCCTAGCCTGGATCTTGCGAGAATTGATATATCAACTCTGGTATAACACTCCATAATATTCACGATGAACCGTAAGAACGTAGAATCATCCACTCGAAATATTCGCGCGCATATCGAGAAGGAAGACTCTCACCCGGCTTTCCCACCCGTGATCCCATCAGATGGTGAAAAGCTTGAGCCCAGCTAGCCTCTTCTATTGCAAATTTCGTTGTGGTGGCTTGGTCACAGGGCGGACCAAACAAACGCTTGATCCACCAACCCCCTTAACACGGAGTATACTGGCGTGGCCTTCGCTATCAACATAGTGCTTTCTATAGTCGAGAGTGACTAGGGCAGGCAAGCGCAAGCGGACTCAGCTCTCGCAACTGACGACGAACGCGTGAACACTCCTAGAGGCTCTAGGTGGCGCGATAATAGGACAAGGGCTCGGGCTTGTGTTGATATGTCTTAGAAAGGCGTCGATCCCGGTTCCCTCCAATAACGAATATCGAGTATGCACCAAGAATTCCTGGGGAAGAGGAACCTGAGTAACCTGGGGAGTTTGAGAGGTTTGGGACCAGAAAGGTAAGAATGATACGATACGCCTGTATGCACGAAGTGCACTTTGCCTTCCTATCCTCTCCTTTTGGCAGATTCATTGGGCAGCATCCCATTGACCGACCTACCTCGCCTCGCTTCTGCCTGAAATCCCGACATCTACCTTTTGGCTTCGGTCCAGAGAAAGTCGAGGTATTAGTTGCTGTGAGTAGCTCAGCCCCTGCAAGATGCATCATGGAAATGTATCTATTAATGCACAGCCTCGAGACAAGGTCGATGATGCAGCAGGGTTCCAAAAGATGATTCCCTAGCAACCCTGCGCGGCAATCGGGCTGAATAAATATTGTAGGACCGGGATTCTCCGGCGTCCGGATGCTCCTCCAACTGCTCGCAAACCTCATTTTATATACACCCATCCTCAAGGTTCCAGCCGGCCGTCATGGTCTTCGATCTCTACGACTATCGCTCCCCAACACGGATGCCATACCCCACGGTTCTGGGCCGGGGGGAAATCCGACTCGCCGCCATTTTGCCAGGGGAATGGGGAAGCGAGATCAAGTGCGAGATCTTCCGCGCGCCATGGCTCACTGAGTCTAGATGCCGGAATACAAAGCATTGTCTTACTCCTGGGGATTCCAAAGCTCCAGCCCGCCCAGCATACTTGTCAATGACAGTCAGTTCGAAGTGACGCCCAACCTGGAGTGCGCCCTGAGACATCTACGACGACTGGACAAGCCCGTGGTCCTGTGGGTTGATGCACTAGTAAGTCTCGATCCCACGCCTTTGAAAGCGAAGAACACATGACAGCATTGCATGAACCAAAAAGACATTGGGGAACGAACTGCCCAGGTCTCTCAAATGCGGAAAATTTACAGCCGGGCCACTGAAGTGATCGTGTTTCTTGACCCAACGGAGGAAACATTCGCAACAGTAAGGTTTTCCCTTCTACGGCTGGAAGAGGGAGAACATCCTCAAGAAGGCCAAGAAGAACTGGACAAGATCAGAAGGGAGGTGGAAAGGTGGGTAGAGGCTGAGGAGCACATGGATCCTTTGAGACAGCGGGAGAGATTCAAGGATTCTCTGGGGAAGCTGGAAGCTTTGGCTGCTCTAGAAGGACGAAATGAGTTGGACAATATCTGCAAGGTACTGGAAGAGTTCGGGAACGAGTTTGAGAACGGAGAGTTACGAGCTATGCTCCATCAATGGAGGAGCCGCCGTATTATCATTGTCTAAAAGAAGCGAGTTTTACCTTCAAGCTGCGCCTCGGTCTTCAATGTAGAGCAGCATATTTGAAGCATCCGCCCCAAAGAAACAGATGACATTATGTAGATGGTTGAAGGGTTCAACGGTCAAGTGCCTACCAAGATCAACCACGAAAGTAGGTGGTGCGCTTTCTACACCCTACTAACACACCAGGATTATGCCCACCACGCCGAAAACTATCACCACCAAGCTCAGAGCGTTCATCATAACGTACTGGTATGTGAGTAGAAAAGTGTCAGAATTGCTTACAGTTTCTAATTTGGCCCTATAAAACGGCAGCCTAAGCTTCATATCATCTCCTAAAGCGAGTGTGATCTTACGCCTAAGCCAGGAGTGTTAGAATGGAGCTAGCAAGAGAACAGGTTTAGCAGGGTGATAACCCCTACGACCTCATTCCACATCACCCCCCAATATAGAGAAGGCTGAAATCTAGGTCCTGGACTCGCTGAAGTTGTCGTCCCGAAACTTAGTGTCGTGCAGAACCCCAATGTGGAGCTGCGATTAAGGCAGTTAAGGTAATTAAGGTTCGTTCCCTCTAGGATGATGGCATTGACGCCCACTTACGTGTGGGCAGCTGATTACAGGTGCAAAACGATGGCTGTCTCGCGCAATTGTCACCGCCTGCCAAATCGGCGCATGAATGACGCTGACCTATGACAGAAAGGAAGGAGCACAGGACAGGTCAATCTCGTGCCAAGCTTGGTCTGACGTCGCAGCCCCTCCAAAGTCCTCGGTCGAGGCTTGGATGACCTGCCCCACGTTACCGATCGTGTGTTTGCTCCGGAATGATCGATGATTGTTTCCGATCAATAGCCATATTCTCTTTGCCATCTATTCCTTTTTTCCACTTTCTCTGAGGCATGTGCCTTTTGAAACGACAAGCATCCCAACGGCCTTCCTTGTCCTATTGCGGTGAAACTCTTGCCGATACTGAACTGGGTGGGCAACCTTCCATGAGCTCGGCCACCCACGTTTGTGCCCGAAGACTGCACCCAAGACCATAGTTTTTCCTATTTCCGAACTCGTCGGCGAAACTTCCTACCCTGCTAACCAGCGTCCTCTTCGTCTCTTCCGAAGTGGAGGGTAAATAAACGAACAGGGAAGAGTCATTTCAGCGCATTGGGCCTCCCCGCAGCTCGAACCATCGTATCGGCGACGAGAACAAGGAACAAGAAACGAAACCCTGCGAAAAGGCAGCCTATCTTCCGGGGGCGAAATTAGTTTGCAATAATGCCGGTGAGACGAGCTCCTCTCGAACATTCGCATAGCCATTGTTGCCATCCCTCGTCCTTCGTCGAGTAGTCTTAAACTTTGCAAGCATCCGTCATGCAATGTCTCGCACGACGCTATTCTTTCAAAAATAAATCACTTCAAAGATAATATTCAATATGACCAGCGGGCTGATAAGTCTTCTTCCATTTTTTTCCTGCAGAAACCATACACGGCCGTGACGGTCTCGATCGAGAGCCTCACGAGCGAGATTTACGAGGAAGAGGACATGAGTGGTATACCCGATCTCGTCGAAGTCATTTTGCTGCAAGCCTCGGGTCCGACCGAAGCTGCCCGCGCGATCCGAAAGAAGCTCAAGTACGGAAACGTCCACAGACAGATACGCGCCCTCGTTATCCTCGACGGACTCATTCAGAACGCCGGCGCGCGGTTCCAGCGCTGCTTCTGTGATGAAGCACTTCTCGAGCGGCTGCGCGTATGCGGGACTTCGGGCACCTCACACCCCGAGGTGAGAAAGAAGTGCAACGAGCTTTTCAGGAGCTGGGCTCAATTTAAGAATGTTGAGGGCATGCGCCAAATTGCCTCGCTCTACAAGGTTTGTGCCACCAGACTATGGTGATAGTGGTGATGATAGTGAGGGACCGCGAACGTTCTAACAAGCCTATGCAGCAACTCCCGAAGAGGAAGGCAGCGGTTACCCAGGAACGGTCCAAAGTGGTCAAGGAAACTGACAACCCATTCGATGACGACGATGATGATGACCACTCCCCGAAGCGGGGCGAGTCATCCAAATCTTCTGCTCCTCCGTACGAACAGAACATGAAAACCGTCCAGTCTTTCTCCCAAAGCAGTCACGGTCGATCGTCATCTGGCTCGGGCTCCTTCTTTGGGTCTTCTTCTTCTTCTTCAAAGGATAAGAAGAAGAAGGATAAAAAGACCAAGAAGCGCAGGCCTTTCAACCTTGAGGCCGAAAAGGATCAGATGAAGGCCACCATTGCCGAATCTTCAATTGCTGCCACGAATCTCATGAACACGTTGAAGAGTATCAATCGCGAGAAGGAAAGAATCTCGGAGAATCAGACAGCTGTCCAAGGCTTTGAGTCTTGCAAACAGTTGAGGCGGAAGATTCTCCGATATGTATGCCGGGTCCCACACAACACAACACTGATCCGATGACAAAAGCTAATTAACGAATTCCTTTCCTTCAGATCCACCACGTCGAGAGCGAACAGTACCTCGGTAGTCTCCTGCATGCCAATGATGAGCTTATTCTTGCCCTCATGACATTCGAGCAGCTCGATCGCTCCATCGATGCAGACAGTGACTCGGAAGATGAGCTTGCTGAACAAGCTCACTTGTATAGAAGTATGATATCTTTCCGTGCCTCTTCTTTTTTATGTGCTACCTCTCCTAACTAAATAATTGCCGGCAGTGGCTCAACTTCGAGGACGGGAATCCAACCCTACTTCGCCAACCAGCGCCACGCCTGATATTGCTGGGTTGAGTCTGGGCGGTAGTCCGCCGAGACCCACACCTCCTCCCAGGCCGTCCGCAACCACGAAGCCGGTGCCAGTGGCTCCTCAACGTCCGCGATACACGACTGATGACGAAAGCGAGGATGATGATGATGACAATCCGTTTGCTGACAGGAATGAGCTGTCCCATGTATAGTGTGGGGAAGCGCATATGAGAGACTTCGCTACTGGCCTGTTTTATACTTCACGTCTGTTCCTTGCTCGTCCTATTACGATTTCATTCTTCTCCTCTCATATTTTTTTTTCCCTTTCTTTCTTTGCCTTTATTTTATTTTTCGTCTCAATTATGCATTTATAGCCCGGGTATGACGAGTTCACGGGATTATGATAGAGCGGGGATACCTAGCGCATACACTGAGCAGTTAAGATTTGTTTGGTTTCTTCGATTGATTCATTCCATGATCATGATGAGAATGAGCCCTCTAAAAGTGTATGCACTCCGTCCAGCTTTCGAAATCAGATCGATCCTCTGACCAATAGAGTGATCATGTACCGTCAATCCTTTCTTCCGCCCATAGCCATATCCCTGATTGCCCGCGGGACTCGCGTGAGCTGGGCCCGGCGCCGTGATGCCCCGATCAGACACACCGCGGATGATCAAGAGCTGTCTCAATAAGAGCCGAGGCGAGCTCAGCAATCCACCGAGCGTAGATCAGGCCCCCAAGGATCCAGAACGGGATGGTGTGAGGGTTGACATTAAAGGATATGTCTTTCTGATCTAGGCCTCTTCCGCCAGGGGGCCAAAAAAGACCCTTACAACACCGTTCTGGCCAGAGGGAACGGGATGCTACGCTTCTTGTTTGTATTTTTGCAAATACTTTTGTTTCGGGTTGTGCATATGGCGCATATTACTTGCAGCGGCTATTCCACTTCTGCTTTGTTCCCCTTCTTTTGCCATGACAATATCTCTTTTCTCCAATTCGAGCATGTCTTTTTTGACTTTTTTTCTCGTGCCCGGTCGTTTTGAAAACCCGGATCCGGGCTTTTAAGGTTTGAAGCGCTCGAGCATGCACGAATTAGGCGAGGCGCAGACCCTTGATCAATATGGAACTCGATCTGCAGAAGGGAATAACGCCGTATTATTTTCGTCGCGGTGCACTGACTGGCTTCCCTCTTCCGGAGGAGGGAGTTCTGTCCAAGCGGAGGGCGGCGGTGGGGAAAACTCGGGGCCGGACCCCGGGATCGGCGCTGCGAGGGAGATCCCCCTGGAAAGAGGAGGAGGGAGGGCGGAAACCGGGTATTGCTTGGGCGGAGTTTCGCACAGTTGGTTAGGAGACCGATTTTCGCCTCTTTTTTCAAGGGACTTCCTTTGTTTATTTTTATTTATTTATTTGAAAAAAAAAAATTATATCATTTCTCTTACCGTTTTGGGAGGGCAGAGATGGGATGGGTTGGATTGGCTGGGATAGAACAAGGGGGGTGTTTGAAGGGTCTTCGGGAACTGCATGATCGGATGAGTAGCAAAGCTCGATGAGGAGCGCCTCTATTTTCGAGAGAGTTTTTACAATCGGTGAGTCTAGACGATTAGTTCTCCAATAGCATTTTACGCAAGAGGATTCACTATTAAGATTTCGGGGGAAGGGGAGGGGAGATGAGAGCCGGGATATGATGTCGAGACTTTGGTGATACGCAGAGTCTTGACAGACCCCCCCAAGTATCTTTCTCGGAAGCAAAGCCCGTGCTGTCACTACTTTCCGGGTAATTATTGCATCCCGTGCCCTCCAAGCAGCCAGTACCGGCACCAAAAGCAACTGCACAGGCAAGAAACATTTCCCTCGAGCAGTAAGTAGAAATGCCGGCAGTCCGGCTTGGGTACCAGCCGAACAGCGCAGAGTTTACATGCCAGGAACAGACCATCTTCGAAGCCTTGTGAGGGAAAAAAAAGAAAGAAGACAAGAAGGTGGGTTGGCCGAAAGGAGCAAGGGTACGGTGACACGGAACCGAGGCTCAGGGCACATTGAGACACGACCGGGCAGGGGAGGAGAGAACCCAAGAGTGTGGTCCCCCAAGTCACAATATTTGAAAGCAGCGGCCTCCATGTATGTCTGTGTCTGTGTCTGGGCACACCCAGATAAAAAAAAAAATACCTGGCCTTGTAAATTCCCGTGTGCCGGCACCTCGGCACCGCATCACAGGTTGCTTTATTGGTGATGAAGATGAACAAGGAGCGGCGAAAGAACCCTCTTGTGGGATAGGTGTGAATGAGGCATAATTTGTGATATCTCGAATTAGGAACTGTTGGCCGTGTCAGACCCTCTATCTCGGAGTGACGTGTGTAGTATTTTTGGCTGGTGATGGGTTCATTTTTGAGAGAAAATGCCTTATCGACTAACCGGAGAGGGATTAGAGCTGGGTCACACTCGGCACACCCACCCAAGGGGAGAGAGATCGATCGCCCCATCATCCAGGCGGTCCGTGTATCAAAACCCGCCTTACAGACCGATGGCACGATGGTCAGCCGGAGAACGGAGGAGATACGACAGGGGAGAACACCATGAAGTTACTGGTCTCCGAGAGGGCCGACAGGCCTGCTTCGGACCACCTTCCACACACCTACAAGGGACGCATCTACAAGGGAGGGCTGCTCTCGAGCCTTGCACAACAACACCACCCGTCTTATTCTCCATGGAGCAAGAGTCAAGGTTCTTGACCCTGGCCTCCATCCCAAAGACTGGACCGAGAGCAGCCACCCTGTCGCTTTTCCAGATGGGTGTTTTTTTTTGGCTGGAAAATGACAATATGACGAGCACCGATAGCGGAATCCCACCCCTCTGGATATATCCCTGGTAAAGGATCACCACGTCGCCATCATGCCGTGACTAAAACAGGCAAGGTAGCTTCCGAAAGGAGTTCGACTTTCCGTAAAAGCCATGATATGCAGTGTACCTGTCCTTCCTCTTGCTCCAGGTTTATACAAAGGAAGAGATGAACTGAGTCACGGACCTAGATTACACACAACGATATACCCTCCCCCCGGCCGGGTGCCTTTGCTGCCCCAAGTCCTCGGATCATCCGTCTCTTCCCGGTTCTAGCCCCCGAGACGCCCAGGTCGAGGAGCGGTATTGGGTATGTGCGGATGTTACGATAAAAGTACATAACACCAGGTCGTGGGAGAGGGCGGACACACCTCCCTGCGAGAGGAGTGTGATCACCGAGGGCGGAAGAGGGAGTGCCTGTTTCTAGTGTACATGGGCTGGCTTTAAGGGCATACTAGACTGCCACCCATCGTCATTCGACATACAAGAGCATTTACAAGAAGTGTACAATAGTCTGTGGGATACGCAAGCGGAGAAACTAGAAGACACTAGAATAAGAGATCCGCTCGATCCGCCCACAGAAACAGGACTACGCCTTTTTGCATGAAAGGCCCATGGGGATTAATAAGGATCAACACGGATGGACGAGGCGGTCCGCGAGGAAAGGGATCTCACAGACCAGTCCGTGGGCGCTTTTCTTTTCGTAGTGTAGATGGTGCACACCAAAGACATACACAGGAGGGGCCGTGCTACTGCGGGAAGCAACTCTGCAACTGTAATGGCGTGCAGATTGTAGGGAAGAATGACAATAGGAAAAAAAGGACGCCGTTGCAATGCCAGCTATCAACTGGTGGTAGGGCCAGGATGGGCTGTAACGCTAGGCTGGTCTGTTCGTGGACATGGATGGACGGGCCCTCTCCGGCATCACTCTAGAATACCGATGGAACACCCCCATAGAATGGCCCTCGGATGTATGGAAGAGAGGAATGCAATCCTAAAAGAAAGGGGTATGAAGGGGCATGGAAGACTACGAGATGTGCCTGTCCGGTGCATGCTGTCGAGATAGAGAGTGTGATGCAGGCTCTTACCGACTCCTATTCGAGGTGTTTCACTCCCCTCTCTCAAAGCACGAAGTCCTTACGCACCAAAGCAAGAATGGCTAGATCATGAGGGCCGATTCAATTACTTCGTACATACATGCACGGGATCTGGCAGGAAAAAGGGGGACTAAGAGAAGCGGGGGACAGGAGTATACAGGAATATCATGCAATGAGGAGATATCTCGTGAGGCCTCATTCGTGGGGTCCGCACCAGCGAGATCAAAACGAAACAAGGCCCTCTTTTTAGAGGGCAAACAGGTTCCATAAGTGTGGAGATAGCCCGATTGAGAAGGAGCACATGAAGATGCTTTGTACGTGGAGGGAGCAGAGAGTTTCGGGATGATATCCACATTTCCCGATTGATTCTAATGCAGCCGTGGGAAGGGTCCACTGAACGATTTTGGGAATGTCCAACACGAGATTCTTTCATGTCTGTGAAACGCTCCAAACACTGCGGGATGGCACGCAAGGCAAGTTTAACAAGGCAAGTTTCATCACGCCGTTTCCCACACTCACTGGATGGGCGCTGTTTATCAGAAACTTCGTATTTGGTTGTTTAGCTGGCCGTCGTACTATCAACGGAAAAAGGAGGGGAAAATCAGAAGAATATCAAAAGCTAAAGAAAATGTCTTTCAAATTTGGTGGGAGCTAGCCAGAGAAGTCAGGGACGGGGAATATCCACGACAGCGAGCCGCTGTGATCTCCAGTCGCATTTGCAAATCCGTCCGTCCTTGCATCAAAGTTGAGAGGAGGTGGGACTATGCTTTTCGACGAGAACCAGGTAAACTTGAAGAAGGGGTCGCAGAAATAAACGTGCGTTTCCGGGAAGGAGGGGGCCAAGAGCATTGCCTAGCACTGCTCAGTTTTTTTTTCCCTTGGATGTCCTCGCCCTTCTCTCACACAGACAGGGAGCTGCGACGGGAGCCCGCATTGCAGCACGGATTGGTTTTGGAGAAAGGAGGCTTTGGACAAGAGTTGGCCACGACACACGCATTTCCATTTTTTCTTTCTTCGAGAACAATTTCAGAAGCCTAGAGAAAGGATGATTAATTCCGCCAGGGTCTGAAGTTCCACAGTACCTTTCGCTAAGAATAGACTCGTCCTCCTCTAGTCAATAGGCGAAATTCTGCGGCATGGCCGGAGGATTTTGATGTGGGAACGTTCTCCTCTGGCCCGTAATAACCCTTGAGCATCTTCTGTCCCCAGATCGATGTTCTTCGAAGAGCTGATAGGCGCAAGTATATGCCAAGAATCAAGCTTGCCGACCCATCCAACTGGGGAACTTCTCGTGACCAAGGTGCCCGAGAATAGCCCTGAATTAAGTGACCGAGCGGTGCTCGGGGAGGTTGTTCTCCTCGCAGACACACAGACAAGTCTCAAGCCACGCTCATCCTCGAATTTCGTTCCGCTGCCGGTTCGCTCATGTTTACTCAGTTTGACATAGGGCCGGACGGCGCTGGTGGTGGTACCAAAAGGCAGGACTCTTGGAGGGGGGGAAGTTGAGAGAGTGAGGCTGGCCTGAAACAAGTGGACTTACCCAAAAAGGGATAGGTTCAGAAAGGATGAAGCCAGACATGGCCTGCCTGGCGGTTTTGGGGGGCGTCTCCACAGTCCACTGCTCTTTGCAGATCCCGACCAGGGATCAGGGGCCCGTAGAATGTTCTTCAGTTGTACCCCTTCCATCTGCAGTACGAAGTAGTGTGGGAGTGAGTAGTGTACCTGGTCACAACGGAGCTTCTGCTCTCCGTGCGATCTCGAAGCGAAGCGAGTGAGTTTGCCATGGGTCATCGACCTGTTCAGGGCCTCTTGTCCGAATTAGTCCCGCTCGCGGAGATTATGGTGCGTTGCATTCTTGCACGTCTTGGACGATTCCCCGGGATTTGGAATCGAAAGACGATGCCGTCCTCAGCTTCCGACAAACGAGGCATGAAGGAAAGTAATAGTTCACAGCGGAATTGTTTTCTCTGTCTTCATCGTCGGCTAGCACACCTTGGGAAAGAAATATTATGAAGGAATGAAGAGAAAGAATTGGGGATTTCCTGGTCCCGTCGCACAGACAGCTGATCACTGTCTTCGATTTCCTAGGTCTGGGCCAGTTGCTCAAAGTAGAACGCGTTTGCATCAAGCTTTTCGGATTCTCAATGCTTTCAAGCTAGCGAGAGAGACCCCATCGACTGTCACAATCAAGCCTCGTAACTTCGTAATAGTGCGAAAGGAAGGAAGCTTGCATCCAAATCACCGCGGCGTGAACCGTCTCTTGTCCTCGTGGTAATGGGCCCATTGCCACGAGGAGGAGTTTGGATGGTGTTGGCCCATTTCCTGCATGAAGTCTTTGGTTGCTTCGGGTAGTGGCCTTGTAATTGATCCTATCTGGAGAAAGGAGCAGAGCTGGCCGTAATGGGCTAGTTTGCTGCATACAAGTAATGGAGACTTGGGGAGGGGCTACAAAGTAATAAAGTGATCAGTACCAAAAACCATGAAGTTGAGGAGGTACGAAGTACGTACCTGTACCGAGGTACATGCGCACCTTCCATCTCTGAGATGAGACGGGTGGGTCTTGCGCCTGCTTGCAGCGAAACGCTTCTGGAAATCTTCTGGAAGGACCAACCCAGTCGGCTACTTCGCCCTTCCCCAGTTCAGCTTGTCGAAGTCACTCCCCCCTCCATCCTCTTGTCTGGGTTGGCCTGGCCTGGCATCAATGTGATTGATGGGAGTCTGGCTGCACTTGACCCCATGCATAATTCCACGCAGCCAACCACCACGGCGCATTGCAATATCTCGGCGCTAAAAGACCACATCCATCCCAAATCTATTCAAACCCTGACAAGCCAATTGAGAAGTGTGTCTGGCTTGTACTTGTATTGGAGATAAGGATGGATAATTGGGGAGAAAGGACACAAGCAGACCATACTGGCTCCGTGGCATGAGCGTCCCTACACAACTGTATGATGAGGGCGATCTCGCCGTTGAGGATGGGACGGAAGATGGGACGGATTAACTGTCGTTACCGAGAATGGATACAACAACCGATCTTAATCGTATCAGTATGACATACTAGTAGTATATTCCCCCCCCTTCCGTATTGTCCCCTATTCTCAAATAAGAGATATGCCCGTATGATATGCCCACACTATCAATTTGCGCATAAGGGGGAACAAATGTTAGTAACTCAGCCTGCCAAATCAGCATCACGGGCATTGATTGTACTTCGTAATTGATCAATTGATGCTGTCTCCCTTTTGCGTTTATTATTAGCATCCGTGCCGAGGCGAAGTGGAGGGGGATGAAATGACGGGACTGCGTCATGCAGGAGGCGCCAGTTGGCTCTTGACATCTCCCTCTGGTCAGGGAGACCTAGCCCCAACAATGCATGGCCTGTTTACGAACCAACATACTTCGTAGTCATGAAGGCGGTGCACGCACACTACGAAGTAGTGTTGAAGTACGAAGTAGGTGCTTCTTCATACATCAATACATGCAGGTGGTTGTTCGATCACAAATTGGGCGACTATCATCGACTTGGTGGATGACGATACGGGCTATTAACAAATTTCCCGCAACTTTTGTTTTCTACGAAGTGGGCGAAGTGGGCTAGGCCGTTTTGAGAGGTGACGATTTAGTTGAACTTGGGGCGCACATTTGATACATTGATCAATGTATCTACGATGTACAGTGGGATGGATACTCAGCGCGGGTTGATGTACATTACGAAGTGATTGATTGATGTGAATGTTCCCTCCACCTCTTCCGGAGGGTGTGCTGTTGTGGAGTATTACTTCGTAACAATAATCTGCAACTTTGAACCAAGAACAGTGAGGCCCACCAGCTGAGAGGTCTAGCGTACAACGGATGAGTGCATTATGTGGAGGCCGGCCATTGCATCGAAGGTCCATGGAATATTCTTCGTCCTGTGCTCCTCCTCAGGGGCCTGCACTGGAACATGCCTGCATCAATCAACTATTACGAAACCGAACACTTCAGTGTTTTTGGCATACCAGGGTGGTTTTAGTGCCCTTGCAGATGCTGGCATTTGTGCCCTTCTTTTCTTCCATGCCCGGACCTCGATGTGGCCCTTGCCTAACATGCCCGGCTTCCTTGAAGCTCCCGAGAACACCAGCTCTTGCCCATGATGGATGGACCATGAGCCACGAGCCATCAATTGCCCCTCAATACGACTATGGCATCTGTGCTACTTTTGAGCCCTTGGAGTTGAGGGGAGGGAGATTTTTTTTTTTTTTTTTTTTTTTTTTTTTTTTTTTTTTTTTTGGTTCGCTCCCTTGCCAACCAACGACTCGCTACGAGATTGGATGAGATTCTCATGGGTTATGCGAGCCATATTTGGACAGGCAAATTTATGCTCTCCCAGAAAGAGCTGAAATTGGGTACCATCATTACGAAGTACTTCGCACGAGCACGAGGGATTGGAGAGTCTGTCATTTGATAATTCTGCAGTGGGTGGCCTTGGTCACGGTGCAGCGTGGTCAATCTTGTATTACGTACTACGAAATAGCTGCAGTGTACTTCGTACAAGTACAATGTATACAAAACTAATTTGACCATCGTCCACCTGTGTTGGAGCTACCAGACGCCCACCTCCACAATATCAGATCGTCATCCGCCATGCTTAATTTGGACGAGAGCTCCAAGTGCGAAGTAGTGCAGTGTATAAGATGAGGATTTCAGGTTGCCGTTATTGACTAATGCCACTAGTTATATCCAACCTATTACTTGACGTAAATTGTTGTTTCCATCGGTAATCTGCGATGCTGGAGAATGGGGACTGCGCTGGACTCTACGCTACGAGTACGAACATAGTCGGCGGCTGGCCAGCCATCCCACACCCTAGCACCGCACCGCACCGCACCGTAAATTACCAAGCAAATAGCCCACTAACAGCAAGCGAATAGCTCCAGGCCCTCTGAGCGCACGAATCATCCTGTGTCCAACCATTTCGTCCCGTGAACTTCTTCACAAGGACGGCACTTTTTATGTTCGAGAGCGAGTCTTGTTCACTTTCTGGGCCCGGCGGAAGGGCCCGGCAAACCTCTGGGTTCACTGGGATTGCAAATTACTTCGTACCAGACCACATGCAATTGACCTGTGCCTGCCCACTGCCTGTCCACTGCCTGCCCACTGCCTGCGCATTATACTCCGCACATGTACAAAGTACTTCGTACATTTCAGAATCTCGCGCTAATAGATCCGACGCTATTTCTCTCTCGTCGCGTGGCTTCTCCCTTGGGCCGTTGCCAATACTCCACACGGAAGGATGGGATACCATGTACGAAGCAGTAATCTAACCAGCTTGGCAGCAGCTAAACATCCGCGTGAGAATATGCAATAAGAGGTGTAATCTTGTTTCTGCTTTCGACGGCAGGATCGTGATCCTTTCTCATCTGGGTTAGGAACCATTGCGACTTCATCCTGCATATCACATATCATGGAGCCTAGGGGACAAAGGAAGCTCATGATCCACTACGAGTAGCGTCCGAAGCATCTACTGGCCAGCTCTAACCTTCTAGCGCAGCTCGAGATGCAAATGCGAACCCATGGACCCTCTAAACCTGCGATGGAGACTGCACTACACTGCTCATACATATTATTATCTGGAGAAGGACCAGGCAGACGGGCTTTTCGCAACGCCAGGGGGAGGCACCCGTGGTCAGGACCTTGCACGGCAGCTCCGATGAACTTGCCGAATCGAGGCAAAGCTCGACGACACCTGGTCCATCTATCGCGTGGTGAAGTCGCACGGTTCACAGTTCAACCAGCACACTAATACACACAAGGTAGCATCAGCCCTGGAATTGACATTACCACTAACCCTCTCTTCCATGCAATCTGTAATGATCTCATAAAGTTTAGTAGGAAAACGCATTGTGAAGGATCCTGGTTATGGCCTCATGTTCCTTGCTATTCCACGCGTTATTCTCTTACTATTGGAGTGTGCATACCACCCTGCTGGTTCCAATCTGGAGCATGCCGAGATGATGCTGGTTGAGCCACAAACTGTGCCTGCCCTGCTCTTTTTATTTTATTTTTTCTTTTCTTTTCTGTTTCTCTCATTTTCCCTTCTTTTCCATTCCTACTTAGGCTCTCCCTATCTCCATTGTCACAATTGGTTTCTGCTCCCTTCAGGGACCGCAGCTCGGCGGATTTTATTTATAGGCACTTTGTAGGCGCAGTTAGAGCAAGGAAGTGTTTGAGCAGAGAGAGCTGTTTGAACTGATGAGTGGGCTGCTTCACTTTTCACGCACGTACACACATCTCCATGAAGTACTCGCTTTTCTCTCACACCCCATCCCTGCTCGACACACAGATCTGTGGCCCAAGCTGGGGGCGAAGGGGACCACCAGCACGAGAAGAAAGGAAGTGCTCGACTTTCAGACCGGGTGGGCCCTGGTTCCAGTCTGGGTCCCTTGCCCGCGCTTCAGTGCACCCCCGGACAACATCCCCGAAGCCCCAACGTCACACCAACGACCGAGAAACTGTGGACCCCAGGGTTTTCTTCACATTCTTGCGAAATGTACCTTGCTTCGCTCAGGACAACGCATGAAGCAGGGGAGAGGGACAGTCCTGTACCTTGCATCGACAAGATCCTTTATGTTTAGATCTGTCTTGGAAAACCTTGGAAAACAGCCTCGTCCTAGTGCCGTCCATTCCGCGGTTGTATTGCTGGCTAGATTATTTTGCAGAGGGTAACGACACCGGACTCAAAGTGTTGTAATCCTCGATGAATCTATCTGCTCAAGTTCGGAAGTACGAAGTAAATAGACTCATGGTGTAATACTCAACCACTGCACTCTGGGGTACAGCATCGAGCAGCTTCCAAGCTAATCCGGCCGGGGGTGGTAATAATAATACTTGGGACGTAGAGTACTTGAACTGGTGCACGAAGTACAAGCAGATACTCTTCCTGTTGGGTAAATGAAATGAGAGATATTCATTGGTCTTGTACCCCTCCGGTAGGGTGCAGGTAGGAGAGGTACGAAACACTCCGTAATAATAATACCCTGGACGACAAGTCTTCTTCTAGACTTTTTCCAGGGTAGCGGCAGGTACAGACGGATGTACTTGGTCTGGGCTTGGTCTCTGCATCATCAGGTCCTTCGATGAAGTCTCCGTGGTGGGCGAAGGATGTGGTGGATGTACTTTGGCTGGGCGTTGTGGAGTTGGAACATAACATCGCTCGCCTTCTCGATCTGAAGAAAAGGATCGCTACACCCTCTTCTTGACCACGCTGCATCGTCCTTGCTTCCCTCCTTTTCTTTCCCTTGTCACAATAAATCCTACAACAATCCCTTCGTTTTGGTTTTACCCCCTGGCACGAGAACTTCACCCAACTCCAACTTCTAATATTACATTTGGGAACCTTGATATATCTCTTTTCCTTGTCCCACTGCCCGCCTGGTGCGTTTGTCTTACACTTCTTGTAATCCACCACCCAGTCGACGAACTCATCCAAGCAACACGAAACCCCCCCAACCTGTTTCCGCTCACTGCACGACCTCGAGTTAAAAATCCCAAAATTCGTTGTACGCAAGAGACTCGACCCAATCCACAGCATTGCGCAAAGGAGGAGACAAACCCCTCTCCGCGGAAGGCTGCACCTGTCCACTGCATCGCGACTTGCCTCACGACGCGACGAACCAATCGTCCAGACGCGCAAGCTCAGCATCGAGGTGTTGAGAAACTCTTTTATTACACTGCACACCATTCTGGGTTGTTCCATTTGGCCGCAAAGCTCGCCTGATATCGCGGCTTAAATCTGGTTGTCTGGCAAGAAGTAAACGGAGACTCAATCACTTTACTTGGTTCTTTGCCTAAACACAATAGGTTGGTACTTCCTTTTTCTTGCCATTATCAGCGGGCGAGTGGGTATTCTCCGAATCCTTGGATAGACACGCCGAGAAGTGCATTTTTGTTGCTTCATTTTGTTACCTTTTTCTTATATCTTTTTCGTTTTCCTTATTTTCTTAAAATTTTTTTCGACATTACATTTTTCGTTTATTTCTTCTGGTTGTGCTTTGGCTCTTCCATGTATCCTCCTCACATTGCCCCCTCGTTTCTCCAGATTTACCTGCCCAGAGCAGCCTCACCATTGCACTACCCACATCTGCACCTTCCTTCTATTTTAGTGCGTTCTGCTGGCTGTGTCTAGTAGTGCAGAACTGGCAAGTGCGAGTGCGAGTTGGGTTTGGTGCTGAATGTTCAATGTTCCCAAAAGTACCTTCGTAGTACTTGACCGATTTCTGTGACATAACATTGGTTTTGTTTTTGACTTTGGTTGGCTGCTCTCAGTCACTTGGTATTGGACTGGCAAACCAAACACGTCCGTCCCGTTCTTTTCTTGGCCCTTCGTTTTTACCACCGACTCTATTTTTACTCCTATTGATCCTCAAGCAAACAAAAATTCCTTCCATCTACCATCAGCCATCAGCCTGCCTCTCCATCAAACCCCATCGTCTCTTGTTCTTGCGCATGTGTGTTTGCCTAGCTGTTGAAACTCGCCGGGGCCACTCTTGTTATTGTCTGGGTAGAGACATCATCAAACTGACCCGCTGCAACCTCCAGTCCAGAATTAACCGTGCGCTATTGCTCTCTTCCCCAAGCTGCAGTACCGAGTCATTGCGTTCTTCCGCCCGACTCCCAATCCAGACGCCGTGGTCCGAACCGCGATCCTCTGCGCGATATCAACGATTTTCACATTCCGATTTCTTCTTCTCCGAAAATACCAACGATCTTGTGTTATCCTTGACCCATCCGACGAGCGACGACTTTTGCCTGTTGCCGCCTTCAGTGGCCAATTCATGACTGGAGCTTTCTGTACCTAAACAGAATTCCTAGGGCTCCTTCCGCCTCCATACCGCCTCCAGATACCCTCTCCTGCAGTGGAATCCTGGTGTGTACGTAAAGGAGAACACAGTCGTCCGATACTTGTGACACCGAGAGTACGCCTCTGGCGACCGCCGCCTGTAAACTTTCGTCAGCCAGAATCCGGTCTCTCCCATTTCAGGTGAGCTCGTTCCCCTTCCTATTGCTTTTCGCTTTAGCCTCGTCTGCACGCCGGTCGGAAAGAGAAAAGGAAGGAAAAAGGAAGAAGAAATAAAAATAAACAATCTCAAAGGATTGCGGTCCTCCCTGTCCTGTCCGCCCTGTGTCCATTTCTCCCAACCCTCCCACCGCTCCTTCTCCCTGCGCAGCACTACCTGTGTTGGTGCAGCCCTTGCATCTCACCTAAGCAAAACCAACAAGTCGGGGTCTTTCCCATGCCCAAGCCAACAGGTTGCTGACTATTTCTTGCCCCGAATCAGGTTCAGAACCCTGTCTTGATCAAAACCTCGAGTAGCTCCCGCTGCCGCCTTCGAACTCGCCTCTACACCTTTTGGTGAGAATGAAATCACCAGCTCCTGCCGAAGTGATGGGTATCGATATGCTCGTCAATGCAAAGGGCGGTGTTGCCAACCCGCACCATACTATTCCATCCATGCCTTCTCCCGACCACATCCACCTACCTCAGATTGCCGCCTCCCGGCCCATGACCGATCCCTTGGATCGATCCGTTTCTCCCCACGGCTCGATACATTCGTCACACTCTCGATACTCGACGCCTAGACCTGGCGATATTCCTGACGCGCTTCCTCGGTCATATCCTTCCCCGACCGCGATGCTTCATGCTCAGGACCCCCAGCTCGGCACACCCATGTCTCTGCCGAGCATGCCACCTACGAGTATGGCGCAACATTATCAGACCGAGTACAAGCCGGCCCCTGTCCTTCCAGGCACTTGGAATCAGTCCATCCAGCCCATGCCCACCCAACAACCTGCTCCTCAACCGCCCGTCAAGGCATACCCGTGTAGCACATGTGGAAAGGGCTTTGCCAGGCGTAGCGATCTGGCGCGTCATGGTAAGGGAATACCTTCATTATGGATCTAGTATAAATTTTACATATACTAACGCCTGAGAATCTTAGAACGCATTCACACTGGTCACCGACCTCATGTGTGTGACTACCCCGACTGTGGCAAGCAGTTCATCCAGCGATCTGCCTTGACGGTGCATTACCGCGTGCATACAGGCGAGAAACCGCATATGTGCGAGAGGTGTGGAAGGGTACGTATCGGACCTTCATTTATTTTGCAAACGGATATTTTGCTAACTCTCGGCTTCGTAGACCTTCAGCGATAGCAGCTCACTAGCTCGTCATCGACGTACCCATTCGGGTAACCGACCTTACAAGTGCCCCTACGCCAACTGCCAGAAGACTTTTACTCGCCGTACAACCTTGACCAGGCACCAAAACCAGCATATTGGCACGATAGAGGAGGCTGCTGCAGCTACTGCAGCGGCTCTTGCGTCCCGAATGAACGGCGTCAAGGGAATCAAGGCCGAGATAGAACAGCTGTCTAGCCACATCTCCCCCGTCACCACTCCTTCTCCTGGCCAAAGGAATTTGTCCATGTCTCCTAGTGCCCAGCTTGATGGTCTTCCGAGGCAGGACTTCCAGCAATATGTCACGAATAGTTCTCTTCCGGCCCACCTGAGGAGTGATATCCACATTGGCAGCCCAACTTCGACGACATCTGCTGGCTACAATCCTATCCGACCCACCTCCCACCCCACGAGCTATCCGCCTCCTACACTAGAACCCAGCGTCGAGAGCCACAACTCTGGTCCCGGTAGCGCCAGCGGTAGCCCTCACATGAGCAGCCTTGGGTGGCAGTCTCCCACGCACTCTGGCTCGCCTTCTCAAAGTAGCGCCAACGCTTTCATGTACCCTGACCCCGACTACCAAACAACAACAAACAACATGAATCAGTTCTACTATGCCCACACGGGTCAGATCCGGAGACCCCAAAGCACGGAACCCAACCTAGTATCCATCTGATGAAGTCAACATGACCGTCTACGTCGGTTTCCTTTGTCTTTTTAAGATTATTCTCTTGCCCTCTGGGAGCAAGATCTTGAGACTCTCTATGCGAAGAAAGGAGGCCAACTCATCACCTTCAGTGGGCTGGCCCCAACAATACCGTCACTCTTTATGCGCATAGACCCGGATCACAAACTAATAATTATCTACTGAACAACGACCACTCGATACCCCCTGTGTGTTAACTATTTTTCTTCTTCTCGACGAGGCATGAATATGTCCTGTCGATGAACAGCCGACGATGTACCCTTCTCAGGGTTTCAACTCGGCTAGTTTTTTCCCCCCCCGATCGGATACCTAATGACTTTCTTGACCCCTAACGGAGTCGAAACTCTCTCATCTCAATGCTCCCTTTTACTATGTCTCTCAAAATAATATTTCCCCTCTCTTGTCCTTTTCGTTTCTCTTTTGTTATCAATGGCGCGGAATAGATGGAACTTGTGTGTATTTCTCACCTTTATCTTTTTTCCTCTTTGATTTTCTTCGATGTCTCTGTGAACGGAGTGGCGGTTATCACTCTGTTAGGTTCGCTAGGAATCAAGGCGGGAAGGGAAAGGGCGGGAGTTTTTTTTTCTCTTTTTTTTTTTTCCTTTTTTCTTTGTGGCAGGGTAGCCTTTGCGCATGTGTTTCTTCCTCTCCCTTTTGGACTTCGTCAAGTCTCAAGTCTCTGCAGTATGTTGGTCATTTTTTCGCCTCTTTGTGTCTTTTCCAGTTCTGTAGATAGAAGGCAAAAGAGGATGGGTAGCCCGAGCTACGAGGAGGGATTCATGTGTGAAACGTCTTTTTGCGCAATATAGACTACCTCTTTTTCTGTTCATACTCTTCTTTTGTCTTTCTTCGCCTATGGTTATGGTATAAGGATTCGACGACAGGGTATATGTAAATGCCGATATCAATCCTGGCTAGTCTACATTCTAGGAAACAACGAATAGATCAATTGGGATTTTTCTTTCCTAAGTTCGTTGCGTGTTGCCTCTGTGTTACTTGATGATCTGTGACACTGAAAATGAAAGGCAGAGAGAAACTACCGATGAGGCTGGTGAGGTCCGGCGCACATCGGGAGCACACGGAAGGATGTCGGCGGTCACAGGTCCGGCACTGTTTGGTCACTCCAATCGGGGGAACGAAATGCTTGAAAAGGCTAGGGATAGAGTGGATTTGAGACTACACTACATATTTCACAACTAACTATCCTCGATCCTCAATCCTCGATAGAGTAGAGGGTAATAAGACACACAGCTTGGGGGGAATACAGAGTGTCATCCCTTATCCCTTAGGATATTCTACAAAATTTGGTTCCCCAATCCTTATTCTCCTTTATCCATAGAGGGAGCTATAAAGCTATAAGAACCACCCTCAACTGTTCGAGGAAGGATGCCTTCGATGCCGAAATGTGTGGTGGGTTGAATATAAAGGAATGGCTAGTTAGGATAATTAGGATAACTAACTAACAATCTCACTAGAGTGCTGGAGAAAGGCTGATGTTGAGATGTGATATTCGATGTCTAAAGGTTTGAAGTGGATTGGCTTTCCTTTTTCTTCTTTTTTTTTTCTTTTTTTTTGTTTTGGTGATCAAATGCTAAATCTTCCCTAGCTCCTTCATATGACCAGCTAATTGAGGTTGAGTCTTGACCACAAGAAGAAATAAAATTGGTCATTTCTCCAATCTATTCTATCACTCTCATCAGTCCCACGATAAATACCACCAGCGCCGAAAGAAAATTGGGGCAAGAGATAGCGTCTATTGATTGTCTACCTCGGTAGATCTCCGCGCTCCAAAACCGGAGAGCCTCTAAAAGCAAGGAACAAGAGAGGAAACAAAAAGAAAAAGAAAAATCCAAACTGTATATGGCGTGGAGTTGCCTCCCTCCTCGCCTGCTCTAAACGCGAAGAATTGAAAGAACCTAACCCCTTGATAAACTAATTTTCCCATGATACAACCTTGCGCCGATTTCCCCTTGAAACGCCATGCTATGCTCCGTTTTTTTTTTTTTATATAGTTTTCATCCATTCTGCCTTTCTGCTTGCGCCCCGTTAATCTTGTGATGTCATGATACAAGGCCACTGAATATGTCTCTCTGTGGAAGATGGGAGAGAGAATGAGTGGCCGAGCCAGTCGACTAAGGCCGGCTGTATATTGGCCCGCCTGGTCCTCCTCCTAAAGCGGCCATAAAAAAAAAAAAGGTCTCAGGCAAGAATCGTTTTTATCGCTTAAGGTGACTGAAGTCCTTGAGCACGCCCTCCATATGCGTGTTCGTAACCTTGCCAACCCTCTTGGTAGTCCGCTTCTTCTGCGGCTTAGGCTTGGCCGCGACGATCTTACCTCCCGCCGTCGGGTCGTCGCTCGTAGGCTTCTGCCCGACAGCCTGCAGCTTGCGCGGGAGCTCCTCGGGCTTGGGGATGGGCACGCGAAGCCACATATTCTTGAATTCCTGGTCGATCTCGCACGAGAGGGAAGGGTCATCGAGGTAGACGTGCTTAGGGTTATTCTCCTTCTTAGTGCGAATAACGAGGACCTTATGCAGTGTCTCGAGCTCGGCGAGGGCGGGTTCGCAATCGGGCCATCCGTCCTTGAGGTCCTTGACGGCCACGCCCGAAGCGTCCTTTCGGTTCTGTAGGAACTTGAGAAGGGACGTCTTGTCCTTGACGCCAGGGATGATGGGTCGGTAGGTGTACTTGCCCACGTTCCACTTCTGCTCCGTGACGTCGGGTTGCGGGATGAACTCGACGCGAGGGTGGCGACGGATCATCTCGGTAAAGGTCTCTTTGTACTGCTCCGAATGCTTCATGAGGCTCAGATGGCCGAGGATGTCGTCGAGGGACTTGGGTCCATTCTTCTCGCGCAGGTACGTCAGGGCAAAGTGCATCTGCGTGCCAATCTGGTCGCCAAAGTTCGTGTTTTCCGGCTGCGAGTAGACAATGTCCGTGCGCTTGCGCTTGCCCGGAGGCGTGCTCGTCGTCGTCGCGGGCTCATTGCGCGAGGTGGTCGAGCCGATCGAGGGAGAGGGGGAGGCAGGGGCCCTGGGGATGACGGTCTTCTTCGTTTGAATCTTGGAAGCCGCCGAGGAGAGGGCGCCCTTGAAGGCGGCCCGCTGGCTCTCCAGGTAGGACGACATGTTGTCGACGCGGCTGTGCGCGCTGGAATACGGCTCTGGAGTGTCTCCTTGGAGAGGATCGGGTGAAGAAAGCTCGTCGCTGGAAACCCTAAGCTCGCCGAGTTTGACGGTTCTGACTCTCGGGGCAGTCGTAGCCGCGGGGGACTCGGGCTGGCTGTTGTGTTCAACTCGGCAACCTTGATGTTTCTGGACGGATGGTGGCGATTGAGTGTGTTGAGCAGGGGTGCTTTGGCCAAAGTTTAAAGAGCTGGGGTTGTCTTTGAACTTCTTGGCATCACGTGATGTAGACTTTCCACCTGCACGTGATGGACTCTCCCATTTGCATGGTGAGCTGTTGAGCTCATCATCCATGGTGCTGGTGCTGAACTGCCAAACAAGGTTGGAATGTGGAAACAAATGTCACTGCAGATGTGAGAGAAAGGAAATTCTTTGAATTCTGTTTTTTCACTTTAGGTTTATTTCCCTATTCGCTATGAATTCTTTTCTTGAGATCTAGCTATCCATGATCTCAATTGCAAGGCCTCAGATTGATCCCGCCCGCCTAGAAAAATGCCAAGTTCACATGTAATTGACAGCACCCCAGAAAAGTCCGAGCTTGGAAAATGAATTTGCAAAGAGGACAGCTGGAAGGACAGAAACAAGGTTGAGTGAAGCTTGAAAAAAACGACCTTTTTTTATTACATCAAAAAAAATATTAAACTGCATTTCAAAGCCTGGCCATCATAGGTTCCGTAAACTACCTGTTGCTTTGTTGTGTTGGTATCTTCTCCTATGTCTAAAGAAAAACCCGAGAAAAGATATCATGTCCCAATCAATCGTTTCCCAACCCGCCTTGCTAGAAGGTCTTCTCCCAGGAAGCTAGAACTACCGGCTTCGTTCTTGTGATACTACGCCAATTTCTAATCAAACAAACGAGTGCGAAGAGAAGATGCAAGGCCATCCGTCCCCCGATTAAAGAATGTCCTTTCTCCCAATGCGATCGGCGCCATTCTCTCTGTCTATAAAGTCGGGGGCTACCGTTGTCATTATGGAGGGCAGAGCTCTTTAA